>JABFPT010000442.1:6644-17800 GCA_022817245.1 Nixonia krombeini | reverse complement strand
AGAAGATTCATTTACGAAAATCTTTCGTTACATATTTGAAATAATAAATTGAAAATTTGAAAAAATAAATAAACAGAAATTACCTATTACCATCTTATTTATCTTCGTTATGCAGGACGATAAATAGAAAAAAGAAATAGTTTCAAAGATGCAATATACGCGAATGTTCGTAATATGTAAACCGTTAAGTTGAGATAATCTCAATATTCAGTAAACTCATTTTCAAAACAGTCACTGGATACAATTTAGAATTTACGATAACACGAGAGTAAAAAGAAAATACTGAGAAACGAGATAAACATGTGTATTTCCCAAGAAGCTTCAAAGAGCGAAAATTCGGTTAAGAGTAATATGAACACGTTCGTACATTTTCTGAAAACGTTTTTGCCTCCAAAATATTTTAAATAAATTTGTCGCTTGTATTTTAATAAACTTATATCACTTTTATAAGAGAATAATTTTTGATGAATGGAGAAATGTTCTCTATCGAAGTACGTAGTAATTTGTCAGTTAGGAATGTTCATTGTTACGTATATTTATCTATATTGTCTCAGGACCCTGACCCATCAGCCTCGATATCGTCGTGGCTCGCAAAAGTGATGTTACTACAGCTGAGAGGTATTTCACATGAGATACTCTTTGAATTTTCCTCCTGCTTCATTTCCTTGCCATTAAACGTAAGTAGTCTGGAAGTAGCTCTTCTATGCAATTAATTACTGCGTAAGACTTGTTTATTACACAATATTTCGTGATAGTTCTGAATGTATTCAGAAGTGCAGAGTCAACAGTTTGGCATCGAAATGTTAAATGCCCGATGATTTTTGAATCAAGATAATTAAAAAAATGTCTATTTGCTGATAAGATTATTTAAATAAAAATAAATTTATATTATACATATATGTATGAAGAGCAATATAATTTTATGTACACATGGTATAATTGTACGTATATAAATACGTAAATATTTATAATATTCAATTTATGTATGGTAAAATAAAGGCTTTTTTTTAAACATATATGTCTGTCGTATATTTTAAAACAAGGAGTTCGATAAAATTATTATTCTGTCATAAATTATAATGTAAAAAGTACTTAAGTGCTTTCCGTTTTAATAAGGGACCGAAGGAAAACGACTGACAAAAGGTTTATGACGGAGTGTGTTGCAGATGTTGCGCACCGCACACATGTATTTAAGTGGAACTGACAACATCAGTTGCCCTAAGTACGGAGAAGTTGGGGAAGAATGTTCGGTCACTAACTAAATATAAAGTGACGCGTGCGAAGATATACCGTACTTGTATTTTCAATTTTCTATATAATTGTTATAAAATTTTGTAACATTTATTAACATCATTATTTACATCACATTCACTGCTTATTCAAATATATATATATATATATATATATATATTCGAAGTCTCAAACTCCTGTTGTTTATCCAAAAAAAAAAAGTAATACTTAGTAAATATTTTCAAAGGAATAAAATGTAAATGAACTAGAAAATACGGTATATTTCAGTGAGTATATCTTCTTGAACTTGTCACGTTGTGATTAAGATCCACTTGAATGAAACGATTTGCGTTATCAGAACAGGAACTTCTATGAAGTTAAACAGAACTGCAAACGCTCGAGTAGATGTTTACTATATCAATTTACATGTAAAAAAAACGTCCTTATCATTATATCTCGGAACAGTGGATTGATTGAAAATCTGGAAGAATTTAGATATATCGAAAACCAGTAACATGTTTATGAACAAATAGCAACATTCGAAGAATTCGGAACGTGCATTTGACATGAAATGCCTCGTATACGCGTGTATTGGTATCAGAAGTGCCGAAGGAGCTAAGGGTCTCTCGACTGTGTACGGTAGTTATATCTTATCAGGGGCGACCTTTTGGCCCGAATGTTCTGTGTAACACGAGCGTAATGCAAGAAAAACACGAACTTTCGACCGCCAGCATCGTCCGAATGCCTCTGAGCTCCGGTCCCATTCTTTCTCATTCGCACGATATACACGCTCGGAACAGGAAATACTTACTTAGCGGACAGTCGCACAAAGCCCGCGCGTTCAATCGAGTCCATTGCTCGATTTCAATCCTCGCGATCTTTCGCAGCCTGATTTCCCGCTCGCGGCTCATGCGGTTGATCTTTTCTATTTTTCCACGGGCTTCGGAGATTTCGAGCGGCCGAAAGATAAGGCGATAAATCAAAGCCAAGGCCGGAGACAAGCTCGAGGTTGTTCGAGCGCATTCGGCTCTCCGGGCTGCAGTGTTAGAAAGAAAGAAGAGGGATGAAGATCGGTCCGTGCGTTCGATAATCGGTCAAGTTTCACAACCGGATCGAATTTTGACAATGCAGGCTCTTGTTCTGTTACTTTGGGCCGTGATAATCGGCCATAGCGCGAGAGGAGGTATATTTGTGATTTTCATTCATTTTTCTATTATTGTGACATCACGAGTGCGCGGTTCTTATTTGTGCATTCGTGGATGTATCGATTGGTATAGGTGACAGAGTGATCAGTTTGGGGAGCAAAGAAAGTTTTTCATTGCAAGGATAATTGCTATTTTGTTGTGCCTGAAGCAACGCGACGTGTCAACTTGTTAGAAATATGCATTGTTTAGTGCAATTCTTTCAAGTGAATGAACAAGTGCTTTCAATTTAGGATATCTTTTTTGTCCAATAGACGTATATGTGAAATTGATCTTTTTGCTAAATACAGAAATAAGTGTAATTAGTCAATTATGTACCATGTTCAACATGGGTACTCCATTTGCGTTATTTATAACGATGAAAAATAACTTTCTTAGAATTGTATTTTTACCGCAATTTTGAAATACACACGTTTTGTAAGTTCGAGAGTTACAGGTTTCATTTTCGTAAAAAAATTTTTAAAGGAATATTAATTGTTAGAGAAAGAGAGTCTGAAACGTATGACGGAAACGATTGTTATATCCCTCACTGCAGGGAATATTGGGACAAAGTAGATCAAGTTTGATGTAATAGTTAATGTTTTTGAGGTAACTTTGATTTAACCGACCTAACGTAAATTGAATTAGTACCAATTTTCTAATTTACTCAATCGGTTGCATACTAACTAAATTGTTATATACAGTGAATGTGGAATCATCATTGGTTTCATCAAAAAGTTTACATACATTATATCGGAATAACGAGAATGATCTAGCAAGAATCTCTTTTGTCATTTGCACATCAATGCTTTTATTAATACGTAATATAAACGTGATCTATACGATTACTTGTGTAACACACTTTATAGACATATCTTTATTTGTTATTGACGCTATTTACGTACGTATTAATAAACTTGTGTGTTATATAAAAATATTCCTTGTATATGACTAATAGGAAATATGTAATTACATTATGTGTTTATGTTTTTCGCAGTTGCAATTTAAAATTATGATTTTCTGAAAACAACGAAAGAGGAACATAATTGTATGGAATATTAATTATAACTTTGATACTGTTTCAGAGGTAGTGACTGATCCAACAATATGTGGTCGTATGAAATGCAGTGGTAATTAATTCTTACATCTCTCATCAACATCAAATTCATTTAATCTTTAATGGAGCAATGACTGGAACATTTTTTCAGAATGACGTTATTCGTACTGACCTAGAGAAAGAAAAATTTAATATATCTTAATGCATCTTATATGTAACTTTACAAATAATGTTTTTTTACTATAAATGTTTTAAACAATTATATAATAATGCTCAATTAGTCAGATTACTATTTACCAAAGTTTTACGCAATTGGATTTTCTTCAGGAAGAAGAGGTGTCACAATCTTGTGATAATTTATATCCAATTGCGTAAAAAAATATAGTTTTCAAATAAATCTTAAGTCTGCTGTCAGTAAATAAATTAAATTTGTTACTACTTAAAAGAATTATTTTTTCAAAAACTTTATACATCGTATTAGAAAGATAAACAATAGTTTATAAAATGTACTTTTAACAGTTCCGCAGGAACGAAAATTTAAATACGAAGAAGGAACCGTGTACAAATACAACTATGCAATCAACGTGAGTGCGAATTTAGGCGATCACAATAAGAATGACGAAAGCGCATTGCACATAGATGCCACAGTGTTATTGACTTTTACGAGCCCGTGCGAAGGAAGAATTAAATTGAAAGATACCAGTATAAGTCATGACAGAAGTCGGTACCGAGCTGACTTTCCTGATCGTCCAGGCGCTGAATTCAAGTCAAATTTAGAAAGATATGTATTAAAATTCGCCTTCAATGATGGACAGATACGTGAAGTATGCTCGGATCCACGAGAAGACACGTGGGCACTGAATTTGAAACGTGGTGTTTTATCTATGTTACAAAACTCAATGTTGAGGTTCGACGTCGACCGAAGAGTAGACGAACTGGACATCAACGGCGTTTGCGAGACCCGTTACAAACTGCACGAGGCGAAGAAGACAAGCCTATTGATCAGAAAGTGGAAGAACCTTGATCGTTGTTCACATAGCGGAAAACACTTGTCGATATTGCAGTCGACAGCATACAGAAGCCCATTGTCCCAAGACAGGACATTGAGAAAGCCTTTGCTCAGTTCTCACAGTGAATGCGAGATCACAATCGACCACAACATCTATGAAAAAGTAGTATGCAATGACTTTCATCGCGTGCTACCTTTCTCTAGTGGAGACAAGGCTGGTGCCAGAGCTGATATCACTTCTAACTTGGAACTAATATCCGAAGAGGCTAATGGTGACTTTGACGAAGAAGACTCGGAAGATCAGGAGGATGAGACCAACGATGAATCCATTTCTAATCATAATATTCAACACATGAAACGTAGCAATCTTCTTTATGATCATAGGAAAACTCCAAGAACTATCTATGGTGAATTAAGATCCTCCAGAGATCTTCTAAAGATTATATGCAGCATGGAAAGTGGGGCTGGTGAACTGCAACAAAGTTTCTCTGACAAATTTACCAAATTTGTTCATTCGATGCGACTATTGGATTATCCTTCATTGTCTCAACTATTTGTCAGGGCTAATGGAATCTGCAAAAATGGCAGGTTTGTTGTTAACTAAGATTTCTAATTACAGAAATAATTTTAATCTTACTAAAACAACTTTTTATGTCAATTGATTTTGAGAAGATGATCTAAAATAAACCAGATAAAGTGTACAAGAGAAATTACCATTTTGACAGGAAACATATCATCGAGGCGTTACCTTATATTGGTAGCAATGGCGCAGTGAATTTAATGAAGGATCTGATATTAAAGGAACAAGTAAACAAAGAAATTGCAAATAATTGGGTAACCTCGTTTGCTCTGATCCCACGACCGACTCAAGAAACAGTAAGGGCCATTAAACCTCTTCTGGAGTTCCAGCATACCATACCACATGCTCAGTTTATTCTCAGTTATTCGGCCGTCATACATTCGTATTGTGTCAGTGCAGGTGACGATTGTTCGAATTTCCCACCAATAGTGCAATTTGTTTCCTACTTGGAAGAAAAAATCGAAAGTGGTTGTACACCTCGAACGCATCCATTGTCTGAAGTAAAACAGGTATTAATTAATAAATATTCTAGTTACATGAAATTATTTTTTTAATAAAATAAATAATGCCCTCCCCGTTTATGTTTACAGACACTGGAAGCCATAAAAGCAATTGGTAACATGGGAGTCGAATCGAAAACACTGATGGGAGTATTAAGAACTTGCATAGATGATCCCAGTGGATTTGTACCGATGGATGTTAGAATCGCTGCCATAGATGCCCATCGCAGACTTCCTTCATGTGTCAAAGCTAGAGACGAATTTTTTTTGAATCACTATCGCAATTCCTCACTGGATTCAGAAATACGTATAGCTTCGTATCTGCAAGTCATGCGTTGTCCCGACTACAATGTTGTAAAGATTGTAAAGAGCATACTCGAAGAAGAGGAAGTGAATCAAGGTAAGAAATAACGATTCATACAAACGACAATAGCCATCGATGTGAACATCGAACTACTAACAACTAATATTTTTCAGTCGGATCCTTCGTCTGGAGTCATTTGACAAACCTGTTGTCCTCATCTTCCCCAACGAGAATCGAAATTCAGAGCCTTTTGACAGACCGTGACCTTGGTGATAAATTTAACAGCGACTTGCGAAAATTCTCACGCAACTATGAGAATTCGTTCTTTTCTGAGGAATATAACTTTGGCGCCAATCACCAAACAAACGTGATCTTTTCATCTAAATCTTACATACCACGTACTGCCATGCTTAACGTGACCATTGACTTATTTGGTGAGTCGGTTAACCTTTTCGAAGTATCAATGCGCGCCGAAGGATTAGAATTTTACGCAGAAAACCTCTTCGGACCTACTGGACCTTTTGGCAACGAAAAAGTAGGAGGTCGATTTCGACAGTTTCTAAGACACTTCAGGTCAGCCAATGATGAAGACGAGGATTACTGGAAACGAGTGAAAAGGTTGCCAAACGTAATTGATAATAATTTTGATCACCCAAAGATTAGCTTGAGTTACAAGATCTTTGGGAATGAACTCAAATTTACTGTACTGGATGGCGACCAGGAGATTCGATCAGCGTTATCTAATTTGAACCCATGGACGAAGATCAAACAAATACTATCTGGTAAAGAGATTCATTACAAAAATACGGCTATGATTTTGGACTCTTCGTACGTTGTCCCCACATCCGTTGGCTTGCCTGTTCGTTTGGATGTAACAGCATCAGCAGCATGCAATTTCAAAATGGCTGGCTTGTTGAACAGTGAACGTATGCTCAGTAACGCAGAAATGGAATTTGTTGGAAGCATTATGCCCAGGTACGTCCTAAAATTGGATCATTCTGATTAACACTTTTTACGTCAGTACAGACAATGTGTTGATATCAAACATATCTAACGGTTTTTAAAAGTGATTACTATGCGTCTGCAAATTAAATTTATATAAGTTTCAAAATATTACTCGACCTAATTACTTACTTGGCTCATATTTGAATATTCAAATATCCTCTTACTTTTATTTCAGCATGAGCGTTGACGTTGCTGGATCGATGACAGTGGACTCTGTTTACAAAAGCGCAGGAATCAAGTTAAGAACAAATGTGTATTCTTCAGGAGCAATTGAAGCTCGTTTAAACATTAAAGGTGCCCGTCTTGCCAGTTTGAGTTTGAGCCTGCCAAATGATAAAATGGAAGTACTATCTCTACGTTCAAATATTCTATTCGTCAGTGGCAATGGCGCAGAGACTATAGAACGAGCTGTCGGTCAACCAGCGATTAGGCGTTATAGTGCGACAGATTCCAAAGCGAGAAAACCACAGATTATTGTTTCTTCTGGATCAGTAATAAGCAATACAACTTGCAGTTGGTCCGCACTGGATCGCCTAATTGGACTTAAACTATGCTCGGATTACCATTTTCCAAATGTCACGAATAATCCAAATGCTTCTTATTTTGTTCTTAATGGACCTACATTATTTAAATTATCGCTGATCAAGGCAGACCCTACAGCAAAAAGCTATCTTCTGGAATATAAATGGGAAAGAACTCCGGTAATAACAGTTATTTCATACTCATGTGTTTACATGTTTTTCATTAGTAGCTAATGTGCTATCTTCCTGTTTCCAGACTGAAAGTGTCATTAAAGTTGCTTTTGATACACCTGGTTCACAAATACAAAGAGAATTAAGCGCGACTTTATCTTTTGATGTTAAAAATAATAATGTTACATTGCTTTTACAATCAGCAGGAAATTCTTTAATTGCAAAAGGTATGGTTTAATTAATGTGATAATAGTAGACAAGGTATAAGGAAAAAATATAGAGAGTTTATATAAAGGTGAATTAACTTTTGTAACAAATCAGGAACATACAAGAGGACGGATGACGAAATGTTTATCGACGTTGGTTTGGATATTAAAGGTACTAAGCATTTGGATGCAAGTGTAGGATATTCTAGAAAGAAAGGAAATTTTGGTTATACATATTCCCCTAAATTGTACATAGCTATCAACAGTGAACGAATTGCTGAACTGTCAGGTAAAACAACATGAAAATAAATGTTTAATTTAAATGAAAAAATTTTGTTCCTGTGCACTTCTACTTTTATTGTTTTACAAAGCGAAAATATTTTGTGAACACAATTCTTAGGTATATTTTTGAACTTATTATAACATTTAATTTATCATCTTTGTTTGCAGGTACAATAAGAAATCAACACAAAAGCAACATATCACAGTGCGATATAGACTTAACTTTCCAAACAAAAAGAGTTTGGAGTCGAGCACTAGGTTACATAATGAAAAGGAACACCAGTATTGAGAGCAATGTCAAAATAGATTATCAGTTACAAAAGATGCCGAAAAAAGAAACCCTCCAGTTGGAAATTTCTTTAATAAATCGATCGAGCAAAACCTTGGCGTATCGAGCAGCTAATATAGAATTACATTCTACTGCCTACCCACATCTTAATGCTATTGTTTCTGCTTGGTATCAACAAGCATTGGGGCATCTTGAATTGCATGTGGAGGTCAATTCTAGTCCTCATTTGCGCGATGACCGTCATAAACTTACTGCCAAATTTGTTGTTGCATATTCTAAAGCATACTTCCATAATCCGGGTGCAAAAATTAGTGCTGATTTCTCAATTACTAAACCTGTTCAAAATCTCGACATAAAAGTCGGGGTGCAGCACACTTCTATTGGGGTTGAGTCCAAGTCTTCAATTCTGATACGATATGCTCCAGGTAAACTTTATATACAAAATAAAATGCATTTTCTTCTTATAAAGATATTAATGGTTTTTTTTATTTACAAACTTCAGGCAAGGAAATTGTTCTAACTATATCTACAAATATGCCTCGTGGTGCCCTATTTGCCGTGGAAGGTCATGCGAATCTAACAATTCCCAATTTCAATTCAATGCTCATAGACGCTAGAATAAGCGAAAGATCACGTCACGAGTACGATCTAGACTTCGCAGGGACTTGGTTTAGCGGTCACAATATAACAGCGCGTGGTACTTACATAGACAAATCCAATGCGGTTGTAACAAGCCATAGTTTGAAGATTCTTTTAAAATCGCCACATTTCGCCAGTGACATTTTACTGAACTGCAAACTATATCAAGACGTCAGCAATCTAAGAATTGGTCTTCATGCAGAACAACTGGGTCTGGACAAATATGCATTAGTTTTAAATCACACGACACTCTCGCCACAACGTCTGATCACTTATGCCGAGATTAGGTATAAAAGCGACGTCTATTCTGTTCTGACGAATGTTGATATGAATCGTGAGATTAGTGCAGAATTGCATCTGGACAGATGGAGGGATGTTCATTTTGGAATAATGATTATCAATGAACCTAATAAAAAAGAATACGGTATTGAAGTCAAATGGGATGCGAACAGAGACCCTTCCCTGAAAGTGTCCACTAATTTGCGATTAAATAAGCATGCCAATGAGGCTGGTAGGAACGTCAGTGCCTTGGCCACTATTACTTATCCCGGTCGACTCATCATCATGTCAGGGCTGTGCGCTTTACGTGCTCCAAATAATTATATATTAGACGCGAGTCTAGAATGGAGTCCTGATAAAGCTATTAAACTTTTGATCGACGCTGATTACAAACTGGGAACATGGTCTAAGATACTGAAACTTGAATCTCAGCTACTTAGTCCTTTTGAAAATTGGAAAAAGACTTCTCTGAATGCAAGGTATGAACTATTTGTTAAGTCCTTTTCTTCGCGTGTGTTGTGATTCTGTTCTCTCTATGTTTCCTTTTTTTCATCAGATACGAACTGGGCAATGGCAGTATCATCGCGAGAAGCAGCGCCTACTGGCAAGATTCCCAACGCATCTTGTTTGAATTTGACGGAAAGGTGAAGGAAAAGAGCAACGACAATATCTTAGAATGGAGTGCGAATTGCGGATTGGTCAGTACAGTTCACACGATCGAGTGGATTACTGTAAATCTTACTCACAAACAAGTGTATGCTTCGAGCATAGATTCACGCCTGTTGATCAAGTATCATCCCGATAAGGTAGTCGACATCAAAAGCATCTGGCGTCTCAACAGGGACGAAGAAACGAATACGTTTAATCTCACTGGGAACTTGAATCTCGTGTCGCCATTAGCGAACTATAGGAAGGGAGAATTACGCTGTCATTTGCGCTCTTTACCAAATTGGAAGTTCTTGGGGGCAGCCAACATCGACTTGGATAAACGGAAATATACTGCACATCTAACTGGTGATTTGACAACTATAAAAGAATCTATGGTATGTCGACTTCAAAGATTTATTTTACGCCAAAGATATATCCTCCTCCTTCTTTCTTTGAAGTTAAAGTAATACATTTTTACAGGTACAATTTAACATAACAACGCCTATAGAAAAATATGCATTTATCCAAGGAAGGTTTGGTTTATCTGAAACAAACAGATATATCGTAGCTGAACTTTCTAGTCCAGCTGGACCGCTCGGCTTTGAAATTATATGTCAATTATTCACATCTACTCATGACTTCAACATCAAGTTTTTGGTGGCAACACCAATCGATGTTCTACAACAAGTGCTCCTTGTTGCTAAACTGAGCAAGAAAGAAGCTGATTTCCGTGCCGCTTATAACAACATGACTGTCGGTTTTCAGGGCGTCTGGTACTTCGACAGCTTTACGAGATTTCATTATAGTTACATAATATACACACCGTTCCCAGGATTTCAAGAAATTGGTCTAATAACGAAGCTACTGATTGATGACATAGATTCAAGTAAAAATTTGAATGTGGATACAGAATTTTCTGCAAGAGTGATGGAACTGAAAGCAGGGTTTAAAGCACAAGGTGGACCCAAACCACCTCCAGTGACTATTCCGATTAAAAATGAGCTCACTACAGAAAAAACTGAAAATAAAAATACGAATGAAAATAAAGATGATGATGATGATGAAGATTCTGAAGAAGATGAAGAAAACAATATTTATTGGCGAGGAGATATTGAGGTACACAATATAATACATGTATTGAGTTGGCAAGAAAGTAATTTCGGTTTTTTCAGTTTTATTTCACACTAAAAACAGAAATTACTTTCTTGCCACCCCAAAATAATCTGCTTATTTTAATTATATATATATATATATA
>JABFPT010000441.1:0-10676 GCA_022817245.1 Nixonia krombeini | reverse complement strand
ATTTGAACAAAACTGGTCACAAATCCTGGCCAAATTATCGTCAGAAATATGAAGCTTTTTCCTTATTTCCCGATCTTCCTGACCAGTTCCACGTACACAAACTCGTCAGTATCTGATCAAGTGTAAGTAGGAAAACTGCAGATTATTTGATCAATTACGAATACACAAAAACCGTGCGCTTAATATTAATTTATTGTCATTTTTTTATTAAATTAACAAATGGAATTTCAATGCGCATATGTCAATGTTAATGGCACTGTCAACGCTGTCACAACTGATCAGGAAGATCAAGGAATAAAGAAAACTCGTCAAATTATCGTCACGTTTCTGACGATAATTGGGCCAGGATTTCTGACCAGAAGTTTCTGGTTAGATTTTCGTTTAAATGATAGATTTTTATAGAAACATCAGGATTTCTGGCCAAGAACTGAACTTTGACCGACTTCAATTCTTACCAGGATTTACTGTATTATGATCTTCTTTCATTGATTGTTCTTTCTTTCATTGTCACAAACAATATTTTACTTAGAAATACCTTATAATTACGGATATAAGTTTTTAATATACAGTTTCAAACTTATACAACCTTCCAATCTCCTTACAATATCATTTTACTGTACAATGTTACAACGAAGTCATAACGCTTGATCACAAATGATAATAATTAACATATATATCTTAAAACAGATAAAGCGTTTATCAAGAAATAGGATTTATTCGATGGCATTAAAATGAAGCAAACGTAGACGTAAGATGCGGCGTCATTATGTACATTATTCGTAACTACTGGTAAAAGCATAACAAATTTTCCATTTGTAATCGGGACGGTTTTAGTTGACCGCTGAACAGTTTTATTTACGATTAATAATACGGTAATTTAAATTATAATTGTTTTAACAATGATTATTTATTTAGTAATTTAAATAACAGAAATGTGATGTGTGCAATATGTTTTATTTGTAATGTACTTTTACATTTAACGCGTTGGTAAACTGTTATATAATTTTCTCACGCGTTATTGACGGGTAAATCTGGTTCAAAGTAAATTGTTTTTTAATGGTTGTATATTTACTTTGTATACATCATCTTTCGATTAGTCGACAGTGTCACCAGGACTATTCTGCCCATTGCAAAGACTTAATTTAAATTACGATTCTTATGTCCTATTATGAAGCATTTTTGAAGATCGTGTTCTATTTCAAGAAGACCAATTCCAGGAATGGGATGTAAGGATTAGATGTTTCGTTATCGGTATGTGCAAATATGTGGCAATCAATGCATTAGTGAAATGTTATTATTTTTTCATGCCTCTGATATAAGAGAGTACGAAAGTGGAAGATGAGAGAAAGATGGAAGAGAAAGGTAAAGAAGTAGGTGTGGGTCGATATACTACTGCTTCTGCGCCCTCAGATTGGCCCCACTCTTTCTCTCTTGTTATTATCCATACTGGGCCGTCACCCCTCAACTGGAACGTTCAAAATGCCCAAAAGATTGATCCTTACATTCATGTCCCTTCCACAGTTGTTACTGTATTTTTCAAACTATTATGCACACGTCTTTCATGTATTTTTCAATTGTTTCAAGAGAAATGTTTATGTTACTGATATCGAAATCTCCTCGATAAAATTTGGTAATGGATATAATTAACTAAAATTAAAAAAATTCATTAAATTAATACAATAAATAAATTACAATAAAATAATTCATTTAATTAATTAGATGTAAGAAAAAAGGAATTAATATTTCCTTATTTACTTTTTTTTGTATAATTTACAAGTAAAATGTAATTACCACCTTTTCTATAATAGTCTTTAACATTTTGACATTGCTACAGAATTCAGAAGTTCCGGTTTCTTTTTTTATGTAGTTTGTACAACTATCAAAGTTGTATCATGCAATTTTGGTTGGTAGTTCTTGTTCCTTTAACACTGCTCATAAGAAATCCAAGACCACAGTTACGCCCCTTTCATTTTCGCTCAATAACGTTTAATGATTCATCACGAAATAGAATAAAATCATCATGTCTTTATGTTATTTATACACTTCACGAATTTCAAAATTTGTTAAAAACGGTGAAAGAAAAACTTCTCTGATGAACTCTTCTATGTAACTATTGAAGCAGAAATTACGTAAGTTAAGAAGAAAAAAAGCAAACCTTCGCCATGTGATCCGACAAACGTAATTGGAAATAGTCACTGAATCCCTTCCTACCTCGGCTAAAAAAATGAGTTGCGGTGGAAAATCATATCGAAAATTGATATCATGTAGAATTAACAATTCAACTTACAATTGAAGTGAATATCACATAGTAGAATGGCACTGAATAGAATTTACAAGCGAAGCCTAGTACGAACAGTAATGGATAATTAATTTCATATTTCGATATTTAAATATTTTACAATTCTTGAAACATTTCAAAAGCTCTGGAAGAGTTCCTTCGTTGAAATTTTCGCATAATTACTGTAGCAGAATTCATTTAATTATGATCAAAATTATATGTCCTAGCGGTAAAATATAACATATAAAATGTTACAAGGTAATAAGGTGCACTAATATGTTAATGATTGTTTAATAAGAGTAGTTACATTCCGCAAAAGAACATTTTTGTTTGAAAAAACACATGTTCCCGGTTTCACTGTAAGTTGTAAAGTTAAATAATGTAACCACGACATATAGCTGTGTACATCGTCTTACTGGGTATTTACATAATTCAGTAAAAATACACGAGCCTTACTCGTGGTACGTCGATCGGGCCAAATATAAACAATATGAGCCTAGATCGTGGAACTTCGGAACAAACGTAAATAACGCGAGACAGACTCGTGGATCATTTGGCACGATATCGGTACAAGTTGTGTGGAAAGTGTTTGTTAATTATCATTTTCTTTCGTTGTGCTGAATTGAATATATCATATGATTTACACAAGTTCGAGCACACGGCTAAACAGCTCAATGTCTCGACGCGCGACCGACCTTTGTGTTGATCTTGACCCGTGCCATCAGGACTTAGTGCGTAGGACAAGGGGTTAAGTCAATGTGAAACAGACTTTTAGGATGGAACGGATTGTATAATTAAAAAAATAAATAAACTATTTGTTTTTTTTTTTTAACAAAAATTTAAGTAATAAGAGAAGCCAAACAATTGTAAAATATGCAGTGGAATGTTTTTAAGTACCACGTGGCAATAAATTGAATTTGAATAAAAAAAATAGAACATTACTTCTTCGACATTGTAGAATTAAAATCACATTATTAAGCTTGTATTTTTGGCAATAAAAAGGTCACCCTTACATAGTCAATAAATGAAAACATTTAATGAGAACAAAAAGATGTATATAGTAATACGACGGGAGCATTATTTGATTTCTAATTTTTAAAAACAGTTTTTTTTACTTCGCTACATTATCTAGTTTATATTTATAAAAATGTGACACAAAAAATGTTTTACTTTATTTTCAACATTGTTTACTTCCAACCTTTTAGTCTAAACACAACGCGTACACATGTATAAATATGTGTTTCTTATTTATTTTTCATTAAATCTACATTTGTACTGTAACACTATACAAACATAATTATTTAATACTTCAAATGTAGGTCGCCCGCGAGAGCACATTCTTCATTATTGATGACAATACTTACTGTAATGACATGCACAATTCCGAAAAGGTACTGCGATTATCAATGTCGAGACTAAACAGTTTGTTACTGTTTCACATAGTTTGCTGTCGTATTATTTCTTGTATTGGTTTTTATTATTATTATTCATTAGTTATTCATTGTATTACATTTATTGTATTTCAGTGCCTTATACTATATATAACGTATTATAACTTTGCTGTTTGCATAAATTAAATCACTCTTGGAGGGAACAGTGGCTTTAACCCTTTCCTTCCTACGGGTGACTGCAGTCGCCCCCCACAAATGCCGCTGACGCACCACGGGCGACTATAGTCGCTCCGTATAAGACGCCGCGTATCGTGCATATTATTATATTCTGTAATGTTATTTGATTCCAAAGTGCAATTAAAAGTGTGTGTGTGTGTGTGTGTGTTTAAGTTATAAATAACCTATGTTGAGGAAAGTTTTTTTTTTTTTTTGAATAAACACCGTTATAACAAGCTGGATTGCGATAAGGCGTAAATGCTTTTTCGAGCGGTGTGCACATTTTCGGCACGGCGGATCGTTCAGCGGGAGTACCATGGCGGAGAACTCGTCCATCGCAAAAGGATTAAAATTGTCAATGGCATGCGAACTAGAGTGTGAGTGTGTGCGCGTTGTATAAGACTTACTGTGCACATATGTATTGGGTTGGCAAGAAAGTAATTTCAGTTTTTTCAGTTTTATTTCACATTAAAGACGGAAATTACTTTCTTGCCAACCCAATGACAGATAACATTTTAACTTTCACCTGTAAATGATGGAAAGTATCGAAATAATTGTGTGACGAAGGGATTCAAATGACGAAAGGATTCTGTTTATCCTCAAAAGGTTTTATTTATTTCGCAAACTGAAGACAGCACAAAAGTTTCGAATTCGGGCTCGTGTGACGAAATACTGGTTTTCTTTTCTAAGTTGTATGTTCAGCTGTGTGAATTAGTCGAAATAATAATCACACCTTTTTTAATTCGGAAAAGAAAAATGTTTTTTTGGGATATATTTCATTATTTTAAACGGTCTATATCCTAATATTGTGTTATCAGCGTTATTTTGTTATTTGGGAAATACTTTTTATTTTCGAGATGCGTTATGAAATTAGTTGCTAAATCGGCGACAAGGTTTTTATTGTTTAATGGGAAAAGATGAATAATTGTTGAGCGCATTGGTGGCCTATGTGGTTTGAGGAAACATCCTTCCAAGTCAAGTGTAAAGCTTAATTACTTGCATAGTCTGTTAATATATCTTACAAGAAATTTTGAAGTAGTGCTGTAATCTGTTGTGTGCATAAGGATTGTCATTTTTTAAGACTATAACTCATTGTAGGATGTAGTGGGTAAATGTACGCTTGAGAGCGTACGTATATACTTGGAATGCTTTTATACCATAATGTTAATGAAACAAGGGAATGGTTCGTTGAAAATAACACGTATAATATTTTAAGGATGTACAGATGGATTATACGAACGTCGTAGTATTGATTAAAAAATGTCATCTGTTCTAATATATGGAGCTAAAAAATACAACCCTCGATCGATTAAAATAATATAACTTACTGTTATAAAAACGAAATGAATAAAGTAATCCTGAAATGGAAGTATACAGTTTTTGTTCAAATTCTTTAGGGTATTACAACAAGGACACTTATCATTCACATACTTGGTTTTTTTAATATCATATTGTCAACACAATGAACAGCAGGTTCTGTAATGTTATTTCTGTAACGGGAATTAGATATATTAGGTATAGAAATTCCTCGAAAAATATTGATGAAATTAAGAAACGCTTACTTCATATTGTTTTATGTTCACATGCGAAACAAATGTTGGAAAGAATCGGATAAAACTAACTGCATCTTATAACGGAACACGTATCCCTTACATTACAGGCCATTTGATATCGAAGGACGTCACGAGATTGCTCTTGAATTTTTTATAATGTCAGAAATGATGACAAAGCAAGCCAATCATTGTGTATTACATTACACATTCAAAATCGGTGCAATAACTGAGGTTATTTCCGAGTATGTAATTTGTTACAAGTAACGTGAAAGCAAGAAGCACTCGTCAAGATGAAATTATAATTTCTACAGTACAAAAACTATAGTTTTCTACGATCTTCTGTATCTACGGTACGAAGATCTACGATATTCTATTTCTGCAGTAACCTATTCAATAAACTTAATCTAAACGAAAGAGGCAAATTATTATCAAAAGTGCATTTCAGACAATATCTGATCTGAAACTTCATGTAAAAGTAATTAGTGTACGTTGGCTTGGCAAGGGTTGGTAAATTATTGAGAAAATTGGGTAGATTACATACAATATAAATATCTTTATCGGGTTCTTATGTCACTCAGTAATATATTCGATGTCACTAATAAGCTAAGCTTTTTCAATTTGAAACGATGTCAGTGTCAGTCTAACCGCGGCGAGAATAAGTTATTAGCTTATTGTTTTAACTATACATGTTTTTATGCACATTTTGCTGTGCCTTAGTATGTTGTACAAAGCTTGAAGAACATAGAGAATAGTACTGATAATTAAATGTGGACCCCATTCAATAAATACAAGCATTTTTCATTACAGAAGCCTACATAGAGAGAAATAGTTATTAGAAAGTTATTGATATAGCGAACTACGAGAAAAGTAGGAAAGTAATTGAATAAAGTTAAGCGGTATAATTTTGTAAGAAACTTCCTGACTGAGATATATTACTGGAAATTTTTAGGTTGTAATTTATATAATAAATTGTGCTGTGATATTGTACAGTACAAAATGTATGAGGTTGTCCGGTAATTTCTTTTAATTTTCTTATAATGTATGTATTTATAAGATTTTATTAACAAAAATCGCGAAAAAAAGATACTTTAAATGTTAAATTAATGTAAGTACATCCTGTTATATCTCCGAAGTAAATGCTTTACTTTTTGTTAATGAGGTAATACGGCAGTATAATAAAAAAGATAATAAACTGAAATCAAATATCAGACAAAAAACAGCATTTTTTCAAACAGTACTTGCCGGCTCCATTGTTATATAATTTGTTAGTAAGGAATTTTGAGACACATGGTAGGATCATTATTTTAGAAATAAATCAAATTAAACTACTTAGGTATATGCACAAGGACATACTACTTCCACCTACGCATTAAAGTTTATCAGAAAGTATTTTGTACAAGTAGCTTATATATAAAACATGTATATGTGAAGTCGTATACGAATAACTTATATAAATTGTGACATTGTTAATGCGTTATTATTGTCAACGTAAAGGTAAAAGGAATCGCCAAGTACTTTTTGAAAAAACGCTATTTTCTGTCTGATATTTCACTTGATGACTTTTTTCACTATATCGTCGTATTAACTCATTATTAGAAAGTAAAAGATTGCAAAGTTGTGTAAGATAGCGTTAAAGAAAAGAGTTCACGCAAGTGCTATGTCCTCGCAGACGGTATGTACTTGTATTAATTGTATACTTAAAATGTCATTTTCCGGAATTTCACATTTTTTTTTAAATATTTGAAAGTTTGTTTTGGAAAACCTACAAGTCATACGTTGTACACTAAAGTGAACGGACTAGTAACCACCTAAATTTCCTTCAAACAAAATTAAGTTGGCACTCGAAGTTCAGCACAGCGCCACAGTGCGTGATTCTTAAGAAACTTGATGTAACCTGTACATAGACAGCATTACCGACAGAAAATTCAACTGGCGTAAAGTGCACTAACTCAGTACCTAGAGCCACAACATCACTATCACTACCGACTGAAAAATGTATGAAATAAAAAAAAATGAATCGAATGATGCGAAATATCGTACAGAGTAAGTTATTTTACTGTGTAGAATATTCAGTTTTAAGATATTGGATATTTTATGTTCAGTACGAAAGATATTGTAATATCATTATATTTTTATTTTTGCGGCTGTTCCCGTTCGGGTGCCGAAATTGAATTGTTTTATAAAATGGTAATAATATTATAGCTAGGTCGACTATAACAGAACAATCAATTACTAATAATCATATAGAGTTTTGGCATAATTAAGAAAAATATATATAATCGACTATTAAATAAATGTAAACAATCGTATAAATGCATGAACGATTACATATAAATTGAACTTTAACATTTACAATACTGAATAAATTATAACAAAATTATTTACCCAATTTCATTTTTTATTCATAATGTGATAAATAATAGATTAAAAATGTGTACATACATGTAATCCTCGCAATACAGCACGAATTAAAATGTTCTTACATCGTCCTACTCTTTTAGTTTGGTACATTAATTACTTTCAATTCCCTTAACATCCTTAATATTTTTTTTAGTACTCGGTATATATTAAATAAGATGAAATGGTTGGTTCCAAATAGTATGACAAATTTCATGTATTTCTAGATTTCTTCATATGTTCAACTTAATGGTTTAACGAACAAAATCTATCTCATTCCATGGTACATTTTTTGAATATCGAACAGTAACGTGAAAATATATGTTTACAGGTCACACATTTGAGTATAACGGTATTAATATTACCACGATTAGTGTCAATTAAATAATTGAGTGAAATACGAACAAACAAGTGATCGTATACTGGATCGATAAATAATAGGATGATTCGTTCAATAAATTAATTTAATCGATAGAAATGTATGTAATTGAATGATCGGGAAATATACAACCGGATTAATGGAACGTACATGATTCGAACATTGATAAATAATGTATAATTACGAATATACATATACTAATATATAGACATACAGAAATGTAGACACAGACCGCACCTGTAAAAATAACAGTCTTTCTTAATAAAATGAATTAAACGAAATTTTTTGTATATTAGGTGTATAAATAAGTTTCCGCTGTTTTTAATAAAAAATTGGCCACTTATTAAAAGGACGGAACCTAATGTTTTATTCGAACTATTGTCCATCGCTATTCACTACTTTTTCCCGTCTTTCTGGCAGCATACGGATACCACGTCGAAAGAATGCTTCATCTGTTGAGTGCGTCAATTTTTGTCAAACGAAACTTATTTGCTCACCTAATAATGTAAGGGCAAAATGTACAAGTGCTTGCGCAATATTGATTAGTTTAATCACCTCAAGATATTGTATACCAATATAGTAGTACGGCGTATCGTACTCGTAATTATTCAAGGTAGCACAACCGCTTTAGTTACACAGATAAGCATAGCATTTATCCACTTCATCGGCATTTATACATATGGTGCATAAATTCAAATAGTTTTGTACTTTATAAGATTATCAATATATTTATACTTACCAACAAATTTAAATTTATAAATAAATAAATAATGTCCTTAGTATATCGAAAAACTGTTTTATCTGTTTTCTGTATTAAAAATAAAAGGGAATAAAATGATTTTGAATGAATGAGATGGTTCACTGAAATGATTGTAATGGAAAACAAATTAATGGACATTAATGAAAAAAGGTCATTTTGCGTATGAAGCAAACAGTTTGGCAAACAATGTAAAAATTCTTTTGAAAATTGAAAATGGGAAAAAGTATAGGGTTATAATTGACACTGATAAATTTGATCGTTTGTGTAGTTTCGGGAACATTCATTATCGGGAGATCTTTCTCGCTCGTCGTCTCTCCGTCCTTCAAGTTTCTATCGTTTTACCCGGACTATCCCTTCCAACGTTTGCAAAATTGCTTCATACGCGAAATGACTTTTTTTCATTAATGCTCGATAATTCGTTTTGTGTTAAAATCATTTGTATTCAATTTAATTTTTAATGCAGAAAATAAGTAAAATTATTCTTCAATATGTTTCGTGTTGAACATAAAGTAATGTAGCAAAGTTGAATATTCTATAAAGTGATGTAACTAATTCTATACGATTTTTCGCATCATTCAAAATCATCTGTTTTATTCCATACATTTTTTAGTCGACAGCACTTTCTGTTTACAAGTTACATCGAGTTTCTCAAAAATCGCACACTTCTCCGCGGTGCTACTTCTGGAGTGCTAACTGAGATTTCGTCTAGTCGACATTCAGGTGGATACTAATCCGTGCACTTTAGTCTACATAATGCACCGTAAGACACATGTATAACAATTGAATGTAATAGTGTTCTCAGTATTTGGATTCACTTGACATGAAAAAGTACAACTCTCATAAAACAATTATAATTTCTGTTAGCGGTGTCATTGTGGTGTAAAGAATTATTCATATGATTCCTGCTGCAGAAAGGTGAATTTTAGTCATTTCTAACATGTGAATACTAGATTATGAAACGTCAGAGTTTTTGACTTTACGAGGTGTTCAAATAGGTTTCCTTACGTCATTTAGTATTTGAATCTTCTCTGCATACGTAAAAATATGATTACAATTAACGGCAAATTGTTAAATAATAATTTCGTGCTACCGTAATGTGAATTTTGGTGATTTCTGACATGGCGACATAGGACATTTTTGAAAATTTGTGTTTTTGACTTTCTGAGATGGTCGAATAACTTTTCTTAGGTGTTATATTCGAAAGTTGTTGTATAACAAGAGTTCGATTGTACGTAATCATGAAATATTAAAAAATGAGTTCTTCCCAAATATATTCGTTTCAAATATTTTGTGATCAATGCTCTTCTTTATAATGTTATTCCTTTTCTTGCTACTTTTTAAAATTTAACTCACATTTTTTTCTTAGATGTCTTGTCACATTAACAAATAATACGTAAAATAACTTCTGTAATTGACGTCACTGTCATTTTGAAATTTGAATAAAGGAAATTAGAGGCCGATCCACTGGGTCAGCAGATTGACGGAAGAACGCTTCTCGATGCTCGGCTTTATGAAATATAAAAAATTACGCCACAAAGTTGTTTGAAATTTCATTGCCTCTTCTGGGGTAATGTGCTCTATTCATACATTATTACAGTTGTTACAGTATTACAGTATTACATTGAAATTCGTGTTTTCTTTTTCAGTTGAATTTAATTTCGTATTACACAGAAAGGCATAAATAATTGTGTAGACTGTAATT
>JABFPT010000439.1:29136-41970 GCA_022817245.1 Nixonia krombeini | reverse complement strand
TATTACATACGGTCTAGCACCCGATCTTTCTGTGTAAATAATACATCGAAGTTACGTAACATTTGAAATTGCTGAAATTTCACATCGCTCTCTATACTTTCAACCACATATCGAACTCTCTGATGCATCGGAGATCAAAGTGTCAAATTCCACTTGCCACAGTCAAAGTATCTATACACTTTATTCATACTTCAGGTCCTAATTTGAACGGCTACTTCTGGAATGTTAGTTTGGAATGTTCCAACTTCCACGATATAAAAGCGATAAGTATTTGTCCCCGATCTGTTGAACATTGTTTAATGAACTTCTGAAATAACTAACTTATTTTAGTCGAGTTTCCAGAAATCTAAAAGAAACGATACAATTGTTCAAGTAAATATGAACTGTACATTAAACTTTACATAACAAACCCATTTTTGTACATATGAGCAAATTTTTTTGAGTGTAAAACATTTTCTATTTGGCAAGGTAAAGGATGGATTGTAGAATTGTATTCGTTATTCATCTGAAATTAGCGCTCCATTCTTTCTCAGATTACACATATAAATGCAGACACTTGTACGATTATTACGGTAAAAGTAGATTACGGAACCGACTTGACTTGTCATGAAGATAATATGCATATCAAATTAACTGAGAAGCAGTGTTTGAATAGAAAATGATTTCAGTTCGTTTAGAAACCAAGTTCTGTAATTACGAAAGTATCCCGTAAATGAAGAAACTATTATGATTAAAATTGATTGCGAAAATTTAATAATTCGCGATTAATTTCGGCTGTGAAGTTATAATTAGAGGCGATTGAATATCGACGGCGATGGATTAACAGGGAAATTAATCGTTTTCCATTTCTTACTTTCTCGCCACTATTCGCGATCGAAGGTTAGCGATTCTTTGTGTGTTTTTCTTGGTGATCGAAAACGCCGAAGTTCGCGTGATTGAATCTGTTACGCCGCAAATACGATACGTCAAGAGTTAAGGATGTAGGAATTTCTTTTCGATTTTAAAAACGCTCAATCCTTGATACGCCATTTTCGTAGACATCTGTAACAGCATTCGAAAAGTTGCTGCACGAAGCATATGTTGACGCGTTTCTCGATCGGCATTTCACTGATTCGGATGTAAATAATGGCGGCATTGACAAATGAAAATACGTGTACGCGTGACATAAAAATGATTGAATTATTGACGATGACGTACGCTCATTTATGTACTTTTTAGTATTCGTTACTCCCATTATACTATTTTCATTTACCCAAATCACCAAAAGAAAAAAAATTTCCTTTTTTAATTCTAAATTATTCGAAATACTGAGAAAATCTATTCTTTTGTCATTTTTATACTCCCCAAAAAATCTCACCTCTAATAAATTTATTTCTAGGTAATGTTAATGAGTTAGCATGTATTTTGGAAACTGGAAATGTTATTCTAGGTATAAACTAGATCAATTTCGAATAGTATTAAAGCGTTGTTAATGCTAATATCCGATGACGTATTTGTATTGTAATACCCTCCGCAAGTTACATTGACACATATACATTACTTGCACATATATACAAGTTAATGTATGCGTTTATTTAAACTGTAGTTGATCCCGCAGAGAAATATGGAATCGAATAACTAGCGGTATAATAACAATCTGGAAATACGAAATTTGAATGTTTCCCTGTGGTGTTTCCTACACAATTAATTTGTTGAAGTATAATTCAATTTCAAATGTTTAAAATTATTTATTAAAATATTCAGACGCTCGTCTAAAATAGAGTGCGTACAATCTTTTGTATTAAATTTTGTCGTTCCGAGATAGTGCTAAACAGAGCAGAAATTGATTAGACGCATCACCGTTATTATTGAATCGCCGTAATTCCATCATCGTATGGTAATAGGAATATTTCATACACTTATCTGACATAATTTAATAGTCTTATATTGTACAAAGTTAATTTTAAATACTTGAACAAAATTTTAAGTTGATAAAATAAAAATATTTATTTTCCTTTTATGTTTTTCTCATTGCCACTACTTTTAGTAAAATAACTATAATAATAGCACATTACTTTTTGTATGGTTATTATCACATGTTTTCTAATTATTATAAAAATCTCGTTTCTGCATCAATGCGCTTGCACACTTGTTATATTGTTAAAGTTAGACCTACAGAAAAGATAACACGTTAACTACTGCACCTTTATTTATGGGCGAATTTTCACAAAATGAAATGTCATACAACTATTATTGTAACAATTATATCAAATAATATTCAGAAAAAATATCGAGTGAATTACTACATATGTTGCGCGGCTAATATTTTCGGTCCATTCATCCTCATAACTTAATACCGAATATTTAATCGTGCATTCATTTCAGGTACAGTCAAAATACCAGTTATAAATATTGCGACTGTTTTTTGCGTACTGTTTGGGATGAGAATGAAAAATATACACATTTAACAACTAAAAAAACAATACGTGAATAACAGGTAGAGAAATCAAATAAAGAAAATAATACATGTAAACTCGTAAGAACGTTTTTTATAAAAAAGTGTAATTTCGTAATTGCAGATTTAGTCATATTACTGTCAATGGAATAAATACTTATTATACGAATAATACTGTCAATAGAACTAAAATACTTTTAATGAAGGGAAAGTGACGAGCTATTGGCAAATGGTCATTGAAGGAACTTACAGACTGGTGTTTGATGCGACCACGTGCCATTCTCCGTGCAAATAATCGATCCCTCGCCGAGAAGTTGGTGGCCTGGTAGACACGCGAATCTAACCAGCGTACCGACCTTGTACGTCCTGCCGCGTTTCTTGTTGGAGGAGTTCTCGATGATACGTCCGCTTTTCGGTGCCATTGGCGGTGGACACGTGATCTCTGCGAACAATTTCGTTTGTCCCTCAAAGAAATGCAATAATGAAGCCTGAGCAGAATTGCAAACAAAAAAAACCGACCCCCCAGTATCGGTTACTCATCTATCCCTCTCTTTCTTTCTCCCTCCGTCCCACCCTCTCTTTTTCTCCGAAACAGCAATTCCTTTGCTTTATACGCATTCCGCGATATTCAACGCGACGCAACTTTTCGACAACTGCCGTGTCGTAAAAAGAAGCGAGCCGCGGAATGAACTGCGATTCAACACCGATAACGGCAAACGAATGCTGTATACGAATCGCGCAGCCGACGTATCTGAGCAATGAATGCTGATGAGTCGTCGGATTCGGAAAGAAGGAGAATTAGCATGCGTATATAGCGGTCGTGACGCCGTCCGGAAAGTAAGTTCGATTTGCATGCCGCCTGGCGAGATGGAGTTGGACCGCAAGTTTCTCGCTGGTGTTTCTTGTTCGTCCCTACCTCGGATCGACAGCGACGAATTGTTTCGTCGAATGGGTCTGCGACAACGGTACATACGCGTAGTACATAAAGCCAGGGTAAATAAGGCTAGAACACGGAACTTGCAGACTCGCTTTGTAAGCGAGCGTGACGCGGTTCGACGGTGATTCGAGGCCGTACGAGAAATTGGCGGAAAAGGAAGGATTATATACTTTTTTCTCTTACTCTCTCTCTCACTCTCCCTCTCGCAACCTACTACGAGAGTTTGTTAGTTTTCGACGTAGGATCGTCGAACCGTTCTTCGGGAGCGAGGAACGATTCCCCAGGGGGACAGTCGTAAGTGAAACAAGAAGAATTCGTCGGAGAAAGACAGGAAATTGAGTTGCCGGTATTTGTAATTACCGCCCTTTCATCCCTTTACCGGAGAAAGCGTTCGTACATCGTCAACGGACGAATAACGGTCCGGATAGACCGAGGAAGCCCTCACACCTTACTCGCGCTACGAGGCAAACGAAATCCCCGTTATTGGCAATTCATTTGTTCCGACTCGACGTCACCGTCAACGGAGACGACGGCGTAGAAAATGGCCGTTGCTGTTGCATTTAACTAATCTGACACTTCGTTACGCGAAAGCCCTCGGTATACGTCATCAGCGCGTTCATCAGCATCTCCGGCAATTGTTCCAGACAGGAAAAGGGAACGACGCGCGAACACGGAAGAAACCGCTGTTATAATTTCCATGTCTCAGTGAATACCCGACACGCGGAGTCGCTTTTATCGCATTAGCCGATCGATTTTCTTCGTTTCTTTTACAATCGTGACCGGGTTATTCACCGGTGGGTGAAAACCCATTATATTCTTCGACTCTGCACACACACACACACACACACACACACGTCCAGTTTATTCAATTAACCCATAGAGCACACTGTGAATTAATCCAGTCTATACAATCGTGTACTTGTAATAGATTTACTTTCGACCTCCTTTGCTTCCGAATGCCTTATTACCCGAAATAATGGCATTTTCAGCCTGATACATTCTCGATTTATATTCGCTCATTTTTCGCTGCGGCACAGCTCTCGACGACCGTAAGTCCCAGCGCAGCTTAATTGCATTCAAGACTCCAAAAGCGAAGGGTAAGAGGAAAATGATGTAACGCGAAATGACGACTGGTGGCGAGACTGCCATCTACTCTTTAAGACGTTCGAAAAGACGGCGGAGGAGCATAATGCGCAATGCTGCAATTAGACACCAGCCGACACGAAGATCGCATTGTCCCATCCCCTTTTGTTCCCGGATATCTTTCATCCCCGCCTATATCCGAAATAGTCCACTGCAAAAAGTATACTCGAAACAGTTTCCCTCCCTCGGCTTCAACGCAGTACATACAAATGACGTTTAACTGGAACTTCGCCTCTTAGTCGTGTAACGCGATCATTATCAATTACCAGGCCAAAGTAAATTCGCGACTGTCAAGCGTATTGCTCATTCGACTAATTTCGCTCAGACGTGGCGAACGGTATTCGATATTATTTCGAGCACCTTCCACAATATTGCGTGTATAATGCATCGCCTCGCGTATGAAGTCTCGACGTTGCCTCGAGGGCTTGACGAACTTTCTTCCGAGTTACCGCTTGTCGCCAAACTTGGCGAAACTACCGATCGTAACCAATTTTCCAAGTCCCGGCTTCCATAGCGACTGTTTTATCCGTGAAAATTAGTCGGACACTATCAAGCGCGCAAGTCGAAGTTACGCCGTGTCCCAATTTCCAAGTTTTAGCGAATCCCGCGCGTTATCGGGCCGTTCGAGGGGTCAGCGAACGCGCGAAATTCCGCTGAACCGCATTTCGATGCGATTCGCGGCACGTTCGTAAGTGTCTTTTCTGCATTTTCTATTTCCTCGTTTCGACGAAAACGAAAGCGTTTACACGTTTGTCCTTAACTAGTCGACGACTCGCGGTTCGGAAACGTCTTCTCACCTGTACACGTTGGCATTGATCCGTTCCACACGCCGTCGTCCTCGCACTTCATGCTCTGCGGTCCGGACAGTCTATGCCCCCACATACAGGCGAACACAACCCTGCCGCCGAAACTGTTATTGTGCTCCAGCAGTTGCAGCTTAGCATTCGCCGGCTCCACCGGCGGACACAGAATCGTCTCGCAACGAGGCATTTCCGCCGACCATTTCCCTGTTTGCAAATTTACAGTTCTCCTCTGACATAAAACTCTTTATCTCAAACGGTGGCTTTCAGCGAAGAAAAAAAACCGCCTTATTATTCTCGACGAGGGATCATGCAAGGAATTTTCAAACACGCGTGTCTATAATTGACAATTAAAATAAACGCAATCGAAATAAATAATTTCTAAACGTCCTTTTTTCTAATTAGCTGGAAAACTGATTCTGCGAGATTATTTGTCGACGTCTCGGTGACGCTCCAATTACTGCCTCACGGCCGCGATCCAATTATGAGAAAAGATATAGCGACGATCAAGGGATCAAGTCACCGATCGCGCGCAAAAAGAGGCGCTCCGAGCGACGCCCTTGCACCGATGGAAACAGGCGCGGGTTTCTCTATCGGGGCGATTCGAGATAAGTACACCATTCGTTCTCGTGGATGACGGGGGGAAGGAACAGTCGAAGGAGCGGTCCTAAGATGGAGGGATAGAAGAGATAGTGGAATAGATAGCGTATCTCGTGGATCGAGCTGCAATAACGCTAACTATTCTTCGCAAATCTGATTATCCGTTCAATGAAGAGCTTTGCGATATTAACGTCGGAATGTAGGTAAATGGGAAAGGATCACTGATGAATATATACAACTGTGGAAATGATTCCGATTAGCTTTGTCTCATCCGCCGCATTGTCTACCGCCGAACGAAACTTCCGCGCATCGAGCCACCGCTGTCATTCTTTCCCCAACCGCAAATTATCATTGCAGTCGGATGATTTGATTAATCACGTGCTGATCATTGTTTACTCACCGTTGTACTGACATGTCATCGCAGGTGAGCCTTCCATCCTGTAGCCGATCGGACATTCGAAAACCGCATTTTGCCCCATTCGCGTTCCTTCGATTTTTCCTATCAAAGGCGGCTCGGGTATGTTCAGGGTTGGACAGTGAACGTCTGCGACATACCGTAATTTACTCGTTACGTTATATTCACGAGAATCATGTAGATGATTATGTTCAATTTAGATCCTTTCCAGTTTGATTTTCTTCACCTCGTTGACCACAATAATTTCAGTTACACGATTTGTGATATTTGTAAACAAAAAATTGCTGTCAATTGTTATTGAATTAGTTACAATAAATCGAATTTACAAGTTGGAAGGGTCGTTCAAAATTGTATCGCAAAAGTTCAATGCGAATACAATTTTTAGAATTTATTATTTCATCTACGTCACATATTTAACTGTCCCCTTTTGAGAATGATAATGTCGAGGAAAGAAACTGTATTTTCAGAAAGGGAGACAACGACAAAAAAGTCATATTTCATAATACGTAAATTTGTTTCGTGGTAATACTTTGTGCTTAGCTTACGAATTTGAGATGTTGTTTAGAGTATAATTTAAAACAACCCGTATAAAACAAAGAAATTAAGCAGTGTGGTACATGTTGAAAATTTTTCTTAACTTAAGGTCTCCAGCAATATTATTATTTGTTTGCTCTACTACATTAAAAACATCTTCCTTGATCAGTCGTATTTTAATATACGTTCCAAAATTAAATATAATTAATTTTATCTCTCGTTGATTTACATCATTTGTCGAGAAGTTCATTTCATTTAGTGTGACTCCAAAAATATCGCGGGAACATAGCATCGCAACAAACTGTCTAAAAAAGGAAATTATCTACATGAATAACAATAAATAATTAAGCATGTTTTATATAAGTTTAGAGTTTCGTTATTTTTATTATTGAGGAAACAACTGTTAGCTCTGAGAAAAACGACAATATAGCTGTAATATAAGAGTAAAAAGATGAAGAGAATGTAATTTAATACGAGATAATAAATATAATTCCTTTCATAATAATTTCTTTTTCATAATTGGCGTCTGGTTGTACGAAAATTAGTTTTTTCTCAAAAATAAACATTATGGATTTATGCAATTCTAGTTATCTTATCCTCCATTGTCACACCGTTAAAGCGATATTCTTCATTAGCTAATGTACAGTCTGTGCACCACCCACGGAGACATATTAAAAATAATCACGATGATTCTCTTGCCCTTCCCTAGTACCAAGCATAAAGTATATCGTTGTAATAAGCTGATATTTGCCCTCCCTTGTTCCATAGTACTTAGTTGAAGATTATATTGTCTGTATAGCTTAACAAGTAGATCCCCCATATTACAAATATGCAAGAGATTTCTTGAGAACAATTATTCAAAGAAACTCGCTTGAGTAAATGTATTTTGCACGTTACATTTTATTTCCAATAATATTCTTGCTTTTGTTATGTTTTAACGAAATGATAATATCAGAAGTTGTCAGCACGAGAGATTTCATTTTGCGACATGCTGGTGTGTTTGTTACAACTGAGAATATTAATATTTGTACATTTGTATTATAGAATAATAGTATTAAAGCGTCATGCAATTCTTATTAAATAGCTACAATAGCATGACTTTCCTTTTTTATGAAAACAAGACTGCGTAACAGAATAACAACAAAGGTATATTCATTTTGTGTTGAAGGAGGTTCATTTGGTATTTACAATTACGAATGAAATTATCTTTACTACCGAATCACCAATACTTTCACTTTATTAATTAATTTTATTATCTTAAAATTACTAATTCACGAGCATTGAAAGTGTACAACTTTATAAGTAATATTTTTACAAATAATAACAAAAAGCAGAACTAAAAATTTCATATACAAAATTTTGTTTTTCAACCGCCATTTAATTATTAATATAACGATAAGAAATAAACTACTCTTACAGTAAGTGTAGTAACCTTAAGTGCGACTGTCATGAGAAATTTTACAATTACATTTGAACTTGTCACGCAGTCAGAAAAGAAGTGGAGTGATGTGTATATAACTTGCGCTGTTGTGTCGCTGCACCGCTCGTATCCAACAGTTACAGAAAAGTTAAAGTGAGATGAATTTTTATGAGTCTAGCGAAGGCACACTTTACGTCAAAATAGCAGCAGTAGGAAAACATGACCCTTAACTGGTGTTAAGCTTCTTCATGTCAAAGGAAGATTTCGAAGACTTAACCTCTACTAAGTCGAGTCATTTCGAAGATTACTATAACGGTATTAAATAATCACAAAAAGTATGACAGTTTTAATCGCTGTTAAGTCCGATTATCTCGCTTACTACTCCAACATTTCTCGTGACAAACACAATTACTACGAGTTAAGATTTCATTAAGAGATTATTTTTAATTTGTCATTAAAGATCGGATTTCTCTTCCCTCTGGCATACGAAATGAATACAAGATTAAGCAATTGCACATTGTATCATTCTCAGATTAAGCTAATAACGAGATAAGTCAACAAATTACCCGCAATTTAACCTTCCTCCAAATAAACAAATAAATTGAGCGAAATTTATTTCTACCATAGATGAATAAACATCATTTAGAAGTCTGTATACTTCACCGTAATTTCCCAGTAACGTGATAAGCAAACATTATTAAAATTAATACTTAAGAGTAGAAACTGTCTCACGAATCCGAAAACAATGACAGTTTATGTGCCGCTGTAACGAGAATGAAGCACAATGGATATCATACGAGTATTTCGGTAAAACGTAAATTCCGTAAGCGTCTGCGTCCAAACGTACTACATCATGCCTTAAAAGTGGAGAATGGAACGAATGTGACCAAATTTCCATAGCAAGAATATTCACGCATGTTTGACATGTTGTTCTTTTGTTCTCGTTTGTCGCTCAACCCGCGAACACGACTGCTTAGCAACACCAGACTTTATAAGACGCTGTCAATCGTCATCTGTGTATTTTATTACCGACGTGCTTTAATTATTTTCCTTCGTGTATATCCTTTAACGCAAGAACTGCGATGCGACCGCAAACTGAGCTATGTTGACACTGGAGAAAGTATTTGGCCATGACTATATAATTCAACTGCGGTGACATTACCAAGGTTCTGTTTGGCCAATATAAACGTGCTTTCATTATAGCGTATACGTGTATATATGTGTAAACGTGTACGTATATATGTAAATACATATGTGTGTACATGCGAGTGCAAACGTACTTTCAGATGATTTGCATTCCGTGCAAAAGTACCCGAAGATTCCTCCAAAACGTTTAATAACATTTTGCGCTATTTGGTAATGCAATATCAGAACGAAATGTTTCCACTACGCGAAATTGTCAAGTGCAACTAGTGAATATATCAACGGATGGAACCGCAGAATTCATTAACTGCGCTAAACAATTCGAGTAATTAAGTACGTGTAAATGAAATACTTGTCGTTGTCTAATTTCGAAGCCAGTTTCTACGTCTGCGGTGTTTTGGCAACATTGAAAAATACGAGTAAATTGTACCCACCTACAACGTGCACGCGGATGGAATTTGTGAGTCCCCGCGGCGTTGAGCAGGTATAGACACCGGAATCTTGAGTCTTCGCATAGTATATCGATAAACGATACTTCCAATCTCGTTCTGATGATGCGATCGCCCAACCTGTAATGCAGAAGTTTTTCCTTAAACAATCCTACATCTGATAAAAGTATTCCTCCTGACTGTAACCCTATGAAGTTAACATTTTTTTTAAAAAATATAATTAGAGTTTTGGGTAGTTTTGCAATAGTTGCAACACCTGACTAATTTTATAAAAGTTAATCTGAAATTTTAGTAAAAAAATCAAAAAACCGTTTAAGACTGCTGACTTCGAAAAAATTAAGTTTTTCAAAGCGTCACGAGTAAAATTGCAATAGATTTAGAGTTGTCGACAAAGTTTAGAAAAAGTTATGGCGAATTTTCCAAAATTCGTCATTATAGCACTCCACCAATTTTCTGGTTTTTCCCAAATATTTCTGCTCTTAATGGTCAGAGGGGCCAATATAGTGTATTATTCTTGATGTCCGTCGCGAGATCTATCGATTGGTGTATAACACAATGCTGAATTCCGAAATTAATTTTTCGAGAAAAATTGAAGGGGTAGATCACGGTCCCACACCACATAATTTATCCCTTTTTTCTCGAATATCTCTGCTCCTAATGCTCGGAGGGGCCAATATGTGGGGTGATTCTTGATGTACGCGACGAGATCTATCCGTTGGTGTATAAGACGAAGCTGAATTCCGAAGTTGATTTTTCGAGAAAAATTGAAGGGGTACCCCTTTGGAAATTTGCGGAAAAATTTTGGGAAAATTTTTCTTCAGTTTTTTACACCATCAGACGCGCGCTGCGACGAGGAGTCCGAATCTGTGTCGCATTTGTGGCGCTTCCGACTGGAAGTGCCTTTTTTCCGCAAAAAATCAATAAATGGAGGGGTGAAAACCGTACCTAATGGTGTCATAACCGTAATTAAATTATGCGATATCGATCTACCTTGACATGTGTTAGCTCGTTAGATAGGTCACAATTTCCGGAATAAGATGGTGTATAACTTACTTTAAAACTCCCATATGGAGAAAAGTTATAGCGTGGAAACTGTAAAATTCAGTAGATCACGGAGCCACTCCACATAATTTATTTCTATTTTCTCGAATATCTCCGCTCCTGCTTGTCGGAGGTGTCAATATAGGTGGTGATTCTTGATGTGCGTCGCGAGATCTATCGATTGGTATATATTACAAAGCCGAAAGCCGAAGTTAATTTTTCGAGAAAAATTGAAGGGGTACTTTGGAAAATAACGGAAAAATCAACTTCGGCTTTCGGCTTTGTAATATACATCAACGGATAGATCTCGTCGCGTACATCAAGAATCACCCCCTATGTTGACCATTCCCCCCATTAGGGTACGAGATATTGACGAAAAAAGAGAAAATTGGTGGGGATAAAACTGAAACTATTGGTAGCACAACCGTAACAGAAAGCCGTCTTATTGGTTCAGATTGACTTGCTTCAGCTCATTGGATAGATTTCAATGTCTGGAATAAGATTGTGTATTGTTTACTTTGAAATTCCCAAGGAGAAAAAAGTCATAGTGTAGAAACTGTGAAATTCAATATATTACGTCCACATGACGGAATTTTTCTCTTTTTTCCCAAATATTTCCGCTCTTAATGGTCAGAGGGGCCAATATAGTGTATTATTCTTGATGTGCGTCGCGAGATCTATCCGCTGGTGTGTAACTCAATGCTGAAAATCGAAGTTCATTTTTCGACAAAAAATTGAATACCCCTTTAAAATTTTTTGAAAAAGTCGGAAAAGATTCAAAAAATCAACTTCGGCTTACGGTGTTAACGTATAGGCCAATAAACAGATCTCACTACGGACATCAAGAATCATCCCCAATGTTCATCTCTGCCGTCATTAGGGACACACTTATTGAGGGAAAAGGAAAAAACAAACGTATCTTCCAAAATTCTGTACTGTATCAAATTATCAAAATCTCGTTAATTGAAGAAGGGATATTCTATTTTTCAGATTTCTACTAAAGCATACTAAAAATTTATATTTAGCGTTACTCGTATTTTACTTTCATTTCTTAATTCCCTGGCTTTCAAAAATCGGTCTTGGGATGATTTGTTCGTCTCAACCTTTGCCTGTTCCCTCAAATAGGTCTTTTCGTGAACTGATTCTTAATCAGCGTAGAATATTCGACTAGTGAATTGTCATCAGGACATTGGGAACGATTTCGTTGAATTTCTACTTCCTCGAGCTACCGCGCAATGGAATTAATCAGTATAACGAATCGGTGACCGGTCCGCGAAATCGATTCTATATATATTTTCTGATAGGGAATGCTCTGGAGCATCGGATGTGCGTGCTTCAGCGGTAAGTACGTCAATGTTTCATCACGATGCAAACTGGACGATTGCGGCGTGTAACCCGCTGTCGGGTTCAATTCAATAAATAACGCTCTTGAATCACCCTCTAGGGAGGTTTTGTTCCGGGGTAATTTCACCGCCGCCTCGTTTGCCTGCGAACGCGTCGTTTAAATGAGAGATATATCATACGCACACGTCCGCTGATAGATTGCTTACTGATTTCGAACGAAGTACATGCACTTGACCTCTTATCCGGAGAGTAAATCTTTTTTTTCATAAACTTTGTTTTTTTAATGCTATTTCTTGTCGCTTCACTCGCTTTACTCAGTTATATTTCATATTTCCTTTTATCAGTTACATTTCCAACATTAACATATTCATTTATGACAGAACTAATGTATAATATTTTTTTATAACGTTACACAATATGTTCAGCAAAATGATACGTTTCAACGCAAACAAATTACGTTCTGAGCACATTTCATTTGGTACGACTAAATATTACATTTGCATTTGGTTGTTGGATATATCCTGCCTGTATGTGGCTGATAATCCGGTATTGAATAAATGACAAAAAGAACGAA
>JABFPT010000437.1:15208-30464 GCA_022817245.1 Nixonia krombeini | reverse complement strand
GAATTTCTTATAATAAGTTTACGCCTCAATTACTCGTGTATTACGCGATCGTTATGTGACAAATTCCATAACAATTATACAGAGGTTAATCTGAAAATTCTACTACTCGTTGGCGTTGTAAACTTTATCCGGCGCTGTTAAAATTTAAATTAAAAAATATTTCATGCCTTCATTTCGCTTTTCCCGTATCTACCATTCGCCTCGTACTCTCGAGGTTAACATTTACACATTTTAATCGCGCGTTTTCATTTTGTAGCTCTTTAATAAACCATTTTACCTTGATGAAATTGTTACTTCGTTGGGTTAAAATGAGCTGCAATATTTTACGTATCAGATTTCATATTCTCTATTGCTTCGCGTTGTTCGTCTCACATACACATTCTCGCTATCTACTATGATCGATTGTACATTTCCGTTGCATTAATCAATTAATTAATCTCTTAATTTCGTTGCTTTGCCATTTGGCGACAGCAGCGAGCGTCGGCCTGTGAAAATAACAAATCCGATAATCAGCGGGAAATAATTCGGCCTCGGTAATCGTATTTGGACTCCGACACAATTTAAATCGAATTCATTATCTTAGATTCGATTTTTGAAAGCTGGGTCTCGTCGGACAGTCGCTCGCTCGTGGAGAACAGATCTGGATACAATCAAATTATTAGAATTATCGCGGCGCTCGATCGGCGCGAAATTAGGGAATTACACGATAAGCGGAATTTATCCGATTCAGCGTTCGCCGGATACGCGCGTATCGTTATGCACTATTTACAGGCGGAAAAAGTGACGTTTAATCTGGCGCGTACGATTGCGCGGTTTGACGCCATTTTCGCATATTTCTTCATACATTAGCCGCCATTCATTATGCATACCCATTTTATCGAGAAATGCTTTACATAAAGAAACCTCATTTTATTCATTTATTACCGCTGATTTGCACTTTTCATTATAACCAACTTAGCATATATTTCATTAATGGATCGCCGCGGACGAAATCTGTGCCCAACCAAGGATGTGTTTGACGAAAGTGCGGATGCCATAATTCATTAGGGTACTCTCACATATCGCGTTCGGTAAAAATTTAATTACGAACTATGTGCCACAATGATGTATCTGAAAAGAATGAACGAAGGTAAATAATAGATGTGGGGAAACGTAAATGGAGTTATGTCGAATTAATTCAATAAGAGAAAAAATTAATTAATTAATCCCTCATTTGCGCATTCACTTCACAGTTCACTTGGTTGATTAACATTTTTTACGTATTACATTTTTCAGTATTATTATTTTTTACGAGATTTGCTTTCCCGTTCAGCGTAACACGCGAAATCGTATTTTTGTTGGAAGAACGGCGAACAAATATCAACAAGTGGCGGTGATTTTCGACCGCGCCAGAGACCGTCGCGCTACGCGTCACCGTTTACGCGAGAGCGCCTATCGCGCGTTTAGCGTGTCCGCGCGAAATGCAACGCGCTGCGTGCATTCACGCGTATGTTCGCGCGCGCTAAAAGCAATGTACGCCGGCTCGAGCAGGATGTGACGACAACAATTTTGCTCATTCATGCATAATCGTACGCGCGCAAAGCGTGCCCGCGCGCGTTCCCGTGCTCGAGCGCGCAAAAGTAAACTGCGGTCAACATATCGGCGGTCTTTTCACGCTGCGTAACGAAAAACCGGGAAAGAAGCAACAACAGTCGACTCCGCTAATTTTCTTTGTCACTTTGAATAAAAGAGACACGCTATTTTGCGTCGTGCAGCGTAACACGAACTTCAGCCGTTGCCGCGGCAAGGAAATTCCCCTTCCCCTCGGCTGGTTGATGACGATGATGATTTTAGTGCCATGGCTTTGGCCGGTCAAAGTATTAATTGCAATTAAATTGTGTTCATGATTTCTCTCGGCGACGACTGCCGTGTATTTCAAATGCAGGTATTATATATGTCGCACGCACGCTTTCGATTATTTGAGACATAGATAGCCGCAGTATCCTAGGCGACGAGAGAACACATTCAAGGGGCATTCAGGAACAGTGTCCATCGCGTTTGTGTTAATGATGCTTGAATCGAATTACGCGCTCAATGTACATATAAATTTGATACGGATCTAACTCGTTCCAGCATCAAGCTAACGTTTTCGAAAAGAGAATGCGGCGACTTTTGTAACCGATACGTAATCGTAATAATATACGATTTTTTACCACATTTTCGTATCAACGGAGCATTATAGGAAAAATTGATTAATTTCATACGAAAGTTCGGTTATTAATAATTATTCGTGCATTTCGACGTTTCAAGCGAAAAACACTTTTTTTTGTAAGTAGTCGAGGTCAGATATGTCGCTTTGTTGACTTTCAAATTTGTTTTCAATTAAACAAGTTTAGATGAAAAACGTTTTTATTCTGTACTCACTCTTCTTTATGTAATTTTATTTTACTCGTTCCTAGGTGAAAATTCGCATGTTAAATGTATATTCTAATTTTGTAATACTTAAATAAACCATTTTTACTTAAACGAAATTGTTCTTTGTCAAGGATGTAAAAATATCGAGGCACTCTGCAGATACAAAAACAAATATTGCATCATTAATAGCTTCACGTACGTCATGTCATATCCTGTTTGAGACGAGCAGGATCACTTATTGTATTAACATTACATACATCCTCTGCACTTTCCAATGCACTACCCACATTTTTACTACATTGCGTATTTATAGCTTCTTGAAGTGTATGACCATTCTGGAATATTCATAGTAATCGTCTAAGAAACCATCATTCAGAATTAAAATGTCGCATTTGTCTAATGCAAATTTGAATAGTTGGAGTCAATTTTTACTTCGTGTAGAAGAAAGTGTTAACCTTTGACGATGTCGAATTGCCAATTGCGATTATGTACCAACTTTTTCTTACTTTGAAAGAAATTTGTATAATGGACTATTTGTTATCATTTTAATGGAAAATAGAGTTAATTCACTTTATATTATTTTCCTTCGTGTAAACTAGCTTATCTGACACGTTTCACGATTAGAGATAATTGCAATTGTTTCAGCTTCGTCGTCGACTTTTGATATGAAATCGGTATGATAACCGCGGATTCCCGAGTACGGGAAATTTTCGCTTCCGGTCGCGGTGACATGCCTCGCTCGAAAGTCGGTACTGATGCAGTGAAGTTCACGTTTATATTCGAGTAAACAAATGAGACTGATAAGAAATGCAAAAAATTACTTTGGTTTCTTGCATAATTTTTATCTTAAGTTTTTTCGGAATATATCATTGTGCGAATGTCGTTCGCGTATCGTTGTGTACAATAATTTTTATCCTGACTTTGCATTAATGTTTGAGTATTCCACTAATCTTAAATCCGTCAGTTAATTCATTATACTTAAGGATTAATTAACAAGCATTAACGATCGTTATTTCGTTCGTAACTGAATTATTTTGTAAATAACGAGCGTAAATATCGCGCCTTTTGAATTAATTCAGTTTGTATCTGATCTATTTCATGAAAATTATCTCGATCGTGCGTGTCATTCTACACATTATTTCGCAATGCAACCGTCACAGTCAATTAAACTTCAATTTTGTTATTCGATACAAACATTAATTTTTTAACTTCCTTCAACGATAACTTTCGATAATTAATTACCAATTAAATATGGTCACGGTAGGTTTCGCTTATCTGCTCGTGATAACGAAATGCAACAAAATTCCTGAACTTCGAAATCAATCAACGGTCAAACCCCTCATGCGATGACGTCCAGCCCGTTCATTTTCGATGAAGTGTCGATAAAAGATCGTGATTACGAGACACTTTCCATTCGTTGTTGGGAATATAATTAGGCAGGTTTGGCCGCTGCTGTGAATATTAATTCGACGAGAGATTCGAGTCTTAGAGACATTTTATGCATCATGAACACGGTGAGGAAAGTATTTCCAAAGAGTCTTCAATCTTGGAATTAAATACGCGACTTTCGTTGAATTTCAATACCTCAAACGTCTTTACTCTTTACAAGTTCGCGGAAATTAAAACAAAAATCGATAACATTGTTTTAGCTATGAAGAAAGTAACACATTTCTCCCGTTTGCTGTTAAACCGATCTCGATTCAAATGGCCAATTCGAGGTCGTTCGAATCTCCGAATCGGGAATTATTTCGAACTGAAATGTCCGGTCGAGCGTCGCGTTTTTTATAGCCCCTCCTCGAAACTTTTATGGAACGTTTATGGGACGTATGCGGTCGTCTCATTTTCATCGAAATTCGCGATTATCGGCTGCCATAAGCGTGAAGCTCGGCGCAAAAGCCTCTCCACCTATCGAAGTTGGCTCTTCATTCGCATTGACTCGCCGGCGGCCTTTGATTTTTACGAAGGCGAACCGACGATAAGGAATTTTCCGTCGCGACGCGCGTCGAGTGTCCGCGGCAAGCTCGGCCTAGCGGCAGCGAGTAATACGCTACCGCGAGCCGGCGTATTCACTGTAATTGCCCCTGCGCGTGATTACATCTTTCGCCTACCTCGCGCCGGCGCCGGCGACGCGACGCGCGGCGAGTGACGAAATTCGCTCGATTGATTCATCGGATTTTTATCGGCGCTAACCGTAGTATCGTCCGAGAATTGCGAATCGTTGATTTTCATCTTGCCATAATTCCAATTCATTTATCGCTATCTCTTGCTTATCTATTTATTTGTTCTTCGAATTTAACACAACTACTATACGCGAACGTTGTTTTTACAATTTCAACTCAAATGATTATTGCTCAGTATCACGATAAATAATAATGTTATTACTTCGATATCAAACCGATACCGGCCGATAAAGATACTGCAATCTTACGTAAAAAGTGAAAATAACATTCTCGCGTAACGCGCGAGACTTTTCACTTTGGTCACTTTCCGGTCCGTCCTTGATCGCGACAGCCGGCGAGCCGGAAAATGGAGGAAAATCGTGGAAGCGTTAGAAAAGTTGCGGTGCGGGAAGCCGAAGGATTATCGATAAGTGTTTAATTGTGCTACGACGTTCTGTGACATATTGCATTTTTCAGGACGCGAGTCGGGATGAAAAGCTGCTCTTTGTCATTGTGCCACGGGAACTCGGACTTTTTCACAGAGTTCTTCACGATCAGCCGAACGGATATTGTTTGCGGAGATTGAGTTTTCCCTTTATCGCTGGATGATAAATACGTTGTAAGACGTGTGCAACTTTCGTACGCTTGTGTAGAAACCGTTCCTTTTGTTACCGCTTTCCGGGAAACTCCCGATCCCCTAATTAAATTGTTCCATTCAAGCGAATTTTCAAACACAAAGACTCTCCTTTACTCGAATTCCTCGTGCCACTGTTTTTACTTACATGCAAAAGTAATTGAAACATTTTCGTTTCTCTTCGTCAGTTATTACGGTAACGAAGTATCGGTCTCTTCGTTAACTAGTTAAAAACGTGACGAATGTAAATAGTAGTTTTTTTTTCTTTTACGTCAAAAGTACGTTCTTAACTGTTATTTATGTAAAGTCACGTTAGCGCATGCATTGATAAAATTATGCACAATTACGCGTGATTACATATCACCGTTTCTTCCTGTAGAGCTGTAAAGTTGCCAGTCAATCGACGGAAAATACTTTTCCACGATTATACGAGACATATCCACGAAAACTGTAATATTCTGTTTTCACCCGCGCCCCTCGATTTCTCGTTGTCCAAATTGTGGCATCGAGTATTAACCGTTGAACAATAACGCCGGTATATGCGTGATAGCAAACTGCCGCATTACCATCACAAACCGTAATGATTATAATTTAAAAATAATCTGAATCATAAAACCGGAGAGGATATAAACATTACATTATGTAATTATGCGGGACGGAACAATGGCGAACGCAAGGAGAGTAAGCAATAAATAAAAAAAAAAAAGAGGAAAAGAGGAGGTGGAGAAGAAGCGGAGGAAGCGCAAGAATGCGAGGATTTTTATCGGTTTCAATTACAGTTTCTTGTTTCTCAATGCGCGCGGCTGTATCATTAAACGGATATTTGTTGCGTGGTGAAGATGCACAGGACGGTGTAATAAGACGGTAGCCGGGGTAGCCGGCGGAGTGGCGGCCGTCGCGGATTGATCGCATCACCGCGCATAAATATCGGTTGCGACGATGCGAAGACCGCGGGCCCTCGGACGAGTCTCTTCCATGTTACCTCAAGGACGTCGGGAGGACCTCGACCGCTTTATCAAGGTCTAAAGTCACCGTCCTCTGGCCTGTTTCCACCTCTTTCTTCGGATTGTCGCGCGTTTCTTCCTCGCCGCTTCGCGCGTGAGATAACGCCGCCACTTTCGCCCCCCACTCGCCTCCGGCCTCGGATCGCCGCGCGAACCGTGTCCTCTCGCGCCAAGCGGAATCTCTCTTCCTCCGCAGGACCTTTCTCACAGCTGTTTCAAAGCTGACCTGTGCATTCCGCTCGACGTAAACGCACTTCGCTTCCTTTCAACGGCATCCTCACTTAACTCAAGAAGAATCGTCTTACGTGGAAGAAAATTTGATATATTTGAAATTATAGAATTTCCAATTTTCCATCCTTTTCCTTCACTTTGTCTTTGGCGTTGCGAATAACAGTTTACATGCGATGTTGAGATATTCTGATAGCCTGCAGATTCGTTTGTTTCTCTACCGGAGCTGCGACTGGTGTGCGTTTAACAGCAGCATGGCGTTTTGCGCCAGTTGCGCGGAAAGAGGGAAATGTATGGTGTAATTAGTCCCCGGATTGCAACCACATCGACCCAATTAGTACGGCAATGCTAAAAATACAATTTACGCCCGGTGATAAAATATCTCCGATATCTAAGACAAATAAAACAACAATTAAATTAGATAAAGGCGTGAGTTACAAAACAAAAAATTGCTTAACGCGCCGTTTTTATCTAATTTCGTTTTCTTCCGTTTCGTTATGCTCGTTTGCACCGTCGTGCGAAGGTATGGAAGTTTTAGATGAAAGTTGCGAACCGGCAAACTGACGTTAATTTAACGATTCCGAGTATCACAAAACGCGCATGCTAAAGGTTACAAATTACATTAAAATACTTAATCTCATTAACATAACGCCGATAACGGGAAAGTTTTTACTTAAAAGAGAGAAGAAAAGTGGAGTCTGAAAATCAACAGGTCACTAATTGTCAACGTGGGCGGAAAATCGTACGGTTAGAATTGGCTGAACGTGACATTGCACGAATTTCGAGCTGTTCGTGGCAACGTTAGAAATGGGGCACTGCAAAATTCGAGAATGACGGAGGAAAAGGAAGTCCGATTAGAGCGAACTATTTTTACACCGCGGCGCACCTGCGCTTCGAGAATCAGTTTATCACCAGCCTGTAATAACCAGGTAACCTCGAAATCGTTAGAAGCATATGGCCTATTCTTAGATCCGTCGAGATTTCGCCCGTATGCAAATGTACGCCATTCGGGTTGATACACCTTCGCCGAGATGCGTTTCAAAACGGCGTATTACCGAACACCGTCTAATGACGCGACTTCCTTCGGGATTTCGCGTCGGCGGGAATCGCATTCGCAAAGATAACCGTTCTATACGAAATATCACCCAATATTTACGGAGCAACGGATCGCAAACTTCGCTTCGTGAATGCGAAGACCCTTTTCGGGCAAATTACGAATACGTACATTGCATGTCGAATTTGACAGAAGCAACGCCGCTTCGGAAAATGCGGTCGGCGACGTGAAAAATGTGACTCTCTTCTTTAACGGTGAGCAATGCCGCAGAGTCAACAGTCGAGATATGAATATTCGATTTCTCGGGCACGCGAAATTCTTTCCCACAATCATTTATCCACCCGGATTCCATTACTCGCATTGCGCGTTGGAAGAGGGGGAGGAGGGAGGCGAGCAGAAAGTTTGCCGAGAGCTTAATCTCGGCTCTTTGATTTCTCGCTGCTAAAGTCCAAATCGAATTTTTATGAAAACACATTTCCACTCTCGCATCACGCTCATTTTCGCAATGCGTCGCGTTTCGTTCCTCGACATCGACGATCCCACGTCTCGCGCAAATGGTCTCATTCGATTCGCGATTTCCGCGGGCGGCATAAAACAAAGTTTCCTTGGCGGGACGCGACACCACCCGCGGCGAATTCGCGTTAATCGTAAACGGAGCGTCTCCACAGTCTCTATTGGCCGTTGCGGATAAAAATATGCATTTGTTTCGTACAATGTCGGAAAAGTTGCGCACTGTCGTTTATTCTACCCGTTTTATTATTTATCATGGCTGACACAGTTTAATATTTATACGTCGCAGGAAACTTCAGCCCTGATTCAGTTTCAAATGTACGCGCGGAAAAACGTCGTGGAAAATGCACTTAGCGAACGGTATTTGTAACTACGAAAATTCTCCAATGCAAAATGGCGATTTGTTCGCCGATGGAGGCTCGTAAGAAGAAGGCAGCAGTTTCATGCAAGGACAACGTCACTGCTTTAAATAAGCTTAAAAAAGAACGGACCAAAAAAAGCTTCTTTTCCTTTACACCAAACTTTTTCACGCCATTAGCCAACTCCTGTAAAGTGTACGTAAAACACTTCTCCATTAAGGCAACATTTACGCAACACGGATTTTCCATTTACAACACAGCAATTTTTCCGACATAGTATTGCAAAGAGGCGCAACGCGGTGCAGGAAACCTACAGTTACAGCGAAACGCGTAGCGCGGCTTATCGATGAATAATCGACGGCGAAGTTTCCCACATATGCGCGAATACCTATGACGAACAATCTCGTCATCGTTAACTTCCATCGCAAATCCAGGTCGGCGAATGGGCGTCCGCCAATTTGACGATCTCGCAAATCCCGACGTTTCGCTTTATTACGAATGGCGAACAGATATCGGGAGTATCCCTGGAAGGGATATTCCCGAAGTCGAGCGAGGCTGCGTGTTACGGGCAGGACGTACTCGCCCACAGGATCCGACGTTTCCCGGAGAGCATCGTGACCGCTGCGCGAGGTACGTCACTGCGAGTTTACTTACCGAAAGTAAACTCCTGCAATTAATGCACGGAGTCGGGATTATGCCGTGCCGTCTTTTGGCACGCCGACGCGCTCGGCTTCGACTTCGCTCTAATTAACGTCATTATGTCGGCGCATCTTTGCGTGATTAACGCAAGGAAACACGCAGGATTCTCGGCCGTTTCGTCATTACTCTCGCCGAGTTTCTCAATCTTCCGCGCGCTCCCCAGTCGACTTTATCGGGTCTCGTTGCACCGGCGAACGAAACGCCGGTAGAGGAATATCAATTTTGCGAATAATTCGCCGTGCTTCCCTCGTTTACGCCGAACGATCACGAACGCGAACACTTTTATTTCCCCTGTAATAATTCGCGATTCGCTAATGCTTTTAGGTTGTCCAGAACATACGTTTCTCCCCTTTTCCTTCTTCTCCTTCGCCCTTTCCCTTCGACAAATCGAACGCTCCGCCGCAGTGAGATTTTTACATTTCCGTACGAAAGCTCTAGTCGTTTCGCCGGAGGCGAACTTTTCAATAAAATCACACCCGTAAACTCGCCGCCGGCGAACGCGGTTTACCATTGCTCTTCTATTCTTCCCTCGCGTTTCGTCACCGAAGAGTAACAAACGCGGAGGTAGATAGTGTTTTTATTCGGAACATTCCGTGACGCTTTACCCCCACGCGTTTTCCGACTCATCCACGCTGCGACTTTTTATCGGTGAAAAATACGCCACGGCTGAGGAAAAGCGTACAACGCCGGAAAAGCGTTAGCTCGTGCGGGGCGTTGTTCCGAGAGTGGCCGCGTGACGATTAAAAACAGCGGCAATCGATAATTTGTGACTCTCGTTTCAGGTTTCGTGCCGGTTTGATAAAGCGAGACGATTCCCGAGTGGAAGCGGGGCGGCAGGGAAAAGCCGTGGCTCGCTCGCAAGGAGATTTCGCTCTGGTCTTGTTTCCGCGCAAGACGGAAAAACGTCCTAATTAAGTGGAAGGAAAGTGGCGGCGTGCGGCCGAAGGTGCTATCCAGTTCGCCACGTCGCTTTTCCGGATTAAGGTGAGTCTGCAATTTCCTACGTTCCTCGTTCTTGCGTCACGCCGCGGGCGGAGGAGCGTGTCGCGTACGCCGCAAGCGCGGTAATCATTACGCGGTGCTAATTCGCTGCTTATTATTATTTCCCCGCTTTTTATTCCGCGGCCTTTTTTCCTACCTCGCGACGTCTCGTCCTTTGCGAACATTTCGTACCAAAACCGCGATACGCCGACACCAGCGGCTCGTCCCACTTTCCCGCGAATGCTATTGTTAATGAAAACAGTCCGAACGGAAGGATATTGACGCGCGCTTATGCGCCTGGCGTAAAAGGCAGCGGCGATGTAAAAAGCCGCGCTTGTTTACTCGCATACGTCGGTGTACCGCTTCAAGGTGGATAAAGCCTATTCACTTGACGGCGAAATGAAAAAATGAAGATGGGAGTTACGGGAAACTAAAATTAAGGCGAGCCGGACGTCGGCGGCTGCGGCGGAAAGCGTGTCAACTGTTCTGCGGCGTTCTCGGCAGCGGCCATCTTCTCCGTCTTGCATCGGTGGATATCCGCGTTTCGCGACTCGCCGTAAACATCATCAGCGCCCAGTTTTGTCGTCGTTGTTAACAAAATGTACTATAAAGTGTAGCTACCGTTGTCAAGTAGTCTCGAGTGGGCAGCGAGTGACACACGTGGTCGCGGCAACTATGACATGGTCGAATGTTCGTGACAGTTATGCGCTTTGGTTGATTATGATACCAAAACGTTTTGTGGTTGTTTAGAGCAAAATGTTTTACGAACGGTAGCAATGATTAATTGAGCGAGCTAAATTTGCCGGTTTGGGAGGTTGCTCGAGTTTATGATAGTTTCAACTAGGTTACCGAAGCCGAGGCAACTAAACAATTTGGTTGAAAATAGACTTAACTCTGCCTTACAGTTGGCCCGCTCAAAAACAGCTGTAGTCTTCATCGCGATTGTTATACTACCATGCTTCTGTTACGCATCGTGACATTCGACTAAATTACCGGTCACTTTATCGGAACATCTCTCTCACTCTTTCCGTGTTGCCTTTTAACACGGGATCGATTATTCCTGACAGCCCTTAAATGTCCTCGTAATGAGCGGTTTCATGTTTTTCATATTTATCAGAAAAATAATTTCATGAAACGGGAAAAATATAAATTTCAGGAAAACACATATGCAAGTTTCGCTTTTGTGGGAGTTACGAGAATTAATTACAAATTTGCATTAATTACAAATGAAATACGTACACTGTGTAATAAATTTGAAACTTGACACAAATCGAAACGAAGCGTGCAAGTTTAATTATTAAAATGAAATTAAAATTTGTAGCAACTTTTTTGTTACCAACGTTAACGAATTGACAAAAGGTCAGTCGAGTGGACGATTTTGTATTATAACAATTCGTGCTTGGAATGTTAATGCAGCAAAGTATATTAAACTATGGAGGATTGCCGAGGAATTGAAGGCGTGCAAACTTGCATCACTTGTAATCAGACTTGTCGCAACCCGTTTCCATCGGTCAGAACAAGCATAAATAGGCTACGAGAAGTCCAGACGTAAATGCCACGTCCACGTAGGGGAGATTGGGGCTAAGTGAAGCACAGGGCAAATTGAAATAAACTTGTTATCTCTCCTCCGGGAGTTACAATCTCTTGTACCGCCATTGTTACATGTACAACTGTACATTATACACGTGATGAATAGAAAATCTCTGGTTTCAACGTCCAAAGAGAAAAGAATGTTTTTCAGTTGTAAGTTTTTGTCCCGCCCTTCTTTTTGTAATAGTACAAGAATTGCACACGCAGGTACCGTTATCGTGACGCATTCTTCTGTTCGTACCATCTTGCTAACTCATTAAGATCGGAGATGACTTTGAATATAAATAACAACCGCAGAGAGAACAATGTAACAGTTGTGACAATGTATGACACACAATGAAAAATTCCGTCTTTTTTGCGTGACGTACAAATTTCTTGTTATACTTTACAGTACTTTTATTAGTCATGTACAATTTTCATTTCAATTTACATATGTTGGGTTAGGTTGAAGAAAAGTGTAAGGGCAAATCATAAAGGTGTTGTTTTTCAATATAAAAATGCAAAGTTCTACACATCTTTGTTCACTCGCCAAAAGTTATTGTAGCTAGGTTGGGATGTCACATCAATCATATAGCTGTGACCTTTTTAATGAAATTGACGATGTAAAACCTCATTTAATGCAGTTTTTTGCTGGTAAGAATCGTTAACAGTTTTTTGAACATGGAATTATAACACGGCTCGAAAGATGGCGAAAGGTCATCGATAAAAACGGACAATACCTAATTTGATAAAGTTATATTTTCATGTAAAAATTTGAATTTTCCTCCTTACTTAAAGATCTCATTTATTTAGCTGCCAACCCAATATATGTACGTTTCGCTACATAGTATCAGTCATAGGGTATTACATTAGGTATAAGTATTGAATTAGTTGTGAAATGAGATAAGTTTAACCTATCCTAATATTAAGACTACAATAAATTTATTAGTCGTAGATTTAGCCCTGAATCGCAATAAGTAATAAATGTGGTTGTAAAGAAATGTCGAGGAAAGTGAAATACGTGTAAACATATTTCCTTATCTTAATAACAATCTTATTATAGCAGATCAATTGAGACAGTCCGACAAATATTACATTAGTTATTTTAGGTAACATGTGAGTTACTCTTAAGTGGAACACACGTGTGGGAAATGTATGATTAAATTACATTTAAAAGCTCACTTACGTCATTTCTGGGCATTATCCCTCCATCTTTTTCAATGATTGATCATGAATCGTGTTATCTAAATCAAGATTGAATTATAACTTAAAAAGCATTAAAAGTAATGTCAAGAGTCTCGTAGGATTCGTGTACCGATTCGATTCCATTTATTTAATTAGGCCTTCGAATTACCTGCTCGAGTATTAAAATATATATTTAGGAATCATAAGCGATATTACCGACGGGTTCTTTACCCCGGTCACGGCTCCCTTCGCCAGCCACGACACGAACGTCCGACGTCCTGTTCCATTTTTCATTCAGACCATTGAATCAATATGATGCAGTGTCAGTGTGGAGATGTCAGGCTTACTAGAGCGATCACTCAGAACGTACAAAATGAGTCGGTAAATGGAGACTTTCCTGCCCTGTGCAACCGATGATTAGTGGGCTCTCCTTGTTGCTAGATGCAATCGGCCGGAAGGGAGACACGAAAATGCCATGTTTCGATGCTCTTCAAAGTTGACAGATGGTTTTTTTTATTAGACCTACTATATTGACTTCTCTGTCTTTACGAGTGTTTCAGCAGTCATCTTCCCTTTTGTAATTGAAAATATTTTACGAATAAATTACTCCCTTGTCAACATGTACGAAATGCATATTGATATATGACAAGAAAATGTTTGTTTGAAATTTATATTGTAATTGTGTATCTGAAAATTGTAATTTACTTGAAATGTAAATAATTTCGCGATATCTTCGCTAATTAAATATACTAAAAAGTAAATATGTTGACACTAACGAAAATGCATCGAACATGAAACATGATTAAATATTGCTCTAAGAAACACGTTGTTATGTACATTAATTATTCTTTAGGATTTAGTTCCTAAAAGCCGGTAGTCGTTGAATATTCATTAAGAGATTGTTTTGGGATTCTGCTTTGTGAAAACTATAACACATCTTAGAGAGTTGAAAAGTTAAAAATGATTGTTTACCGCGCAAAAAACTTTGTTAAAATTGATGTTAAATATTATTTTGATAAAAGTGTTAATTGCTGACAATTCTTCCTGTTTCAGTATATAAGTATTACTAGGAAATAAATTATTTGATAGAATTATTCATACGTTTGGAACGAGATACATGAATACATGAACGAAATACGTAATATCGCAAATGTACGAAATGATATTTGAAAATACAATATAAGAGCAAATTTTTTAATTTTGAGAATATATGTTTACCAAATCCAGAAAAAATAGTTCAATAATTAATAAAAAATATGAATGTTTCGAATATTAAAACAATTTTTGTTAAATAAACTTTCTTAAATAACTCGTTCAAAGAAAGCTTGAAAAATTACAACAGAGGTATTTTTCAACGGCGATGGTTGGTGGTAGTAATAACGAAAGTCATATGTGCAAATTAAAACGTTTTCCGTGAAACATGAACCCTTGTGAAACAAGTTTTTCGCGTTTATTAAATTACTTTATTGTATTTCTGCGACTACAGTAGATAACAGTGACAATTCGTTTTCCTTACAAACATAATTCTTTTCAATTTTTCAGTTGCAGGGTAACATGTTAGTGTATTTAATGTTATTATGTTCCGTGTAATAACAAACTGACGTTTACCATTAAATAATACATGAAGTATATGGAATATGTAAGAAAAGGATGAGTTTGAGCGTTATATATGATGAACAATATAAAACGAATATTAAACTGGAGTTTAATGAAAATACGAGTATAACCTTATTTTATGACTCAAATAAACTTTATCGACAGTGGAGTTATTAGTCGCGTGTTATATTACATTAATGATGAAAGGTGACGTTGTACACCCTCGAACACTGTGTCACCAACACTGACATTGATATCGATACTTCCAAACTGTTACTTGTAGCGACTATTACCGTCAAGAGACTGACAGCGAACTATAAAATTTCCTATATCAAAAATTATTTATTGCCAAATTAGTCGCTTCCCATTTGACGTATATCTGCCTCGTTGCGAATTCAATATCGCCTTTTTGCATTAAAAGTAGAGTCCTTCGGAAATGGAGATTCCAGCAATAGATAATAAATGACAGAACAACAATTGCCGATTACGATATTAATTTGCGCTGTACGGTCTTGACGCTGAAATGTATTTTTAACTGTTAGCACTTATTTAAATAATGTACATTTTACGTTATGCGTATACACACATGTACGTACGTACGTGCATAAATTCACATATATACACATAAATCCATGTTCATTGTTTTATTTTAAAGCTTTACAAAGTATCACACTTTTGTTGAAACTTTTGCACATGATGTGCATAATGTCGATGATTAAATAGTTATTCTGATGGACATATACGATTAGAACGTGCAGAAAATACAAAAAAGCTGATAATCATTTATTAAAATACATTTACATAAATGTTATTCGAGCATTAGTATTTCCCATTGCACGCATTGCATTCTTTCAATAATTTAATAGCAACGTCTTCGTGCAGCT
>JABFPT010000436.1:33067-43974 GCA_022817245.1 Nixonia krombeini | reverse complement strand
AAGAAGCGATCAATTTGTCCCTCGTGAAGCAGCCTCGTTTCTATTCTCCGAAATCATGAGATTTGTTCCGAAAATTGTGACTGCCAGCTAACTCGAGGTATGCGGGGCCAAGTGCTGCTAAGATGTAGCGCGAGATTTATCGTTCCGAAGAAACGACGGCGCATCCATAATCTGAGAGTTATGGAAGCGTCCATTTCATAAAGAGGGAAAGTCCGACCGTGAGATCAGTGGACCGTTGCGACTGGACAGGTGGCGCTGAGCCTTGCACACGAGAGGCGATAACGGTCGTCTGGTCCTCCTCCTCCTCCTCTTCTTCCTCCTCCTCCTCCTTCTCCTTCTCTTTTTTGTCTTCGTCCTTTTCCATCTTCCTCTTCCCCGCTGCAGGGGAATATGAGAAATGCCAAGGAGTCGAGGTGCTACAAGATGGACCTAAAATTGGAGCCTCTCGTTCGAGACTCAAAAGCACCGCCATGTGGCGTGGCGGAATGAGCAGCAAGTGGGGAACGAAGGCCTAAGCCTGAGGAGGAGTCGGTGATGAGCAGGCACATTCATTCACAAAGACCCCAACGGTCTTGTCCTACGGCCGCTTCTCCTCTTTTTCCTTATTAACTTCCCTCCCCCTCTACTTACACTTATTGTTTCTCACTCCCCTCGTACCTCCCTCGAACATCAAACTCATCAATCTCACTTTCTACCGTAGTTTGCTTTTCTCGAGTATCCCACCATAACTCATCCTCGATCATTCAAAGGCATGTTTGCAACAGAAGACCGAATCAGGACAACAGACCACTGCGTAGTTGCTTCTGGAACATGGACGTCAATTTACACGGAACACGAGCAAATTGACATTAGTCGTGCGAATTTGGAAAATGTTTGCAGACATCAAACTCAAACAGACATAGAAATTATTTACTTTCACCTTTCTTCCACCACCGCGACATGTTTCATTTTCTCTGATCTCCGTCTTTCTCTCCTCGTTTCTTCGAGTCACCGCCACTGCCGCCACCACTGCGTCGAAGAACATTCCGTCCCGAGACCACCATCTGAAAGTTCGGAGAACTTTTCTGAGCTTCTTCTTCACGGCTTTCTTATCCGTCTGCGAAGGTAGACCAAACAATGGAAGTGGTGGAAGCCACTGGCCGGCTCTGGAATTCATGCACCTCTCCCCCGCTTCGTGAGACACCATGCGCTCATCCCTCGTGAGTCTCCTTTTCTTCTTTCCGCCTCTCGCATTTTCTCCGTTTCCCTTTCCATTGCTATCATAAATAATGGACCTCTTGGTTATCTTCGTTGTCCCGTGTACACGGATTTTCCTACTCATTCACGAATCGACATGATTAATAGACTATGTCCCTATTCGCTCGAAATTCGTTCTCGCGTCCTTCAATTCTATGAATATTGTTGTTCCCACGTGCACGAGGACAACGCAACGTTCTTCAGCGAACGAGTCTTCTAGCACGTCGTCAAAATGTAAGAACGACAATTCAGTTGGTCGAGTACTTGAAGAAAAAATTATGTCAAACTTTACGTAGACAATAAAGACGATTACGCGCGGCACATTCAACCGCGAGCAGAATAATTCATGCAAATATTTGTTCCTGCTGGAATATCCAGTTTGGCGAAGGTTTATCATGCTGCCACGAACGATCTTATTGTCGTTAAATTGCGATGACTAGTTTTGCAACGAAGAATCTCTAAAATGAACTGGTTTACGACGAGTAGGTCATCGTAACACAACATTATTTCAACAACACAATTGTGTAACCATTCCTGGGTGATTAATCGCAGAATAACATTTGCTAATTATTAATTAATGGACTTAACGTTACACCCCTGTACACTTCTCAGAAAGTATTCTTGCGGCGTCTGTGAAACATTAGTAAGCCTTGAAAATGACAACACCTGGTTAACCCTGCCCACATGAGTGTCATCTGATCGTCACATGGAACATCACGTGAAGGAAAATTTGTTTTGCTACTACGCCTCGCCGCATGGTCAGCTTGTTTGTCATGAATTCTTTTCCCACCTAAATTAGCCGAGGAAAAATCTAAACTTTTTCCCCAAATATGTTCCATGTACATTCCGGTAATGTCTAATGATAATTCATTTGTTATTACTCATATACCGAGTGAAGATGGTTTTATCTGTACAAATTAAAGTTGTTATGTTACAATAGTATTTCAAAATTGTGTTGTTATTAATAAATAAACTTTCCGAGAAAATGAATTTGTAATTTGTAATGAATTCGTGTATGTACATATAAGAGTAATGTGTTTCGTGTATACAAATATGTCGTTAGCCGACGTGGCAGTTATATATGTCAGAGATCAGCAGTAGCATCTAGATTACACTTATAAATGATTTTCAAGAGAGCGGAAGGCAAAGATTCGACGACAACAATTTGCAGAATCGAATTTGGAACTGCAGGATTCGAAACAGTCTAGTTTGCGCCGTAAAGGAAACGGTGATTCTGCAGCGTGAGGAAAGTAGTGGACACAGGTAAGCAAGGGCGTAAATAAAGCAGCCGCGATTTGCCGCCGGTCGGTTAGAAGACCGGTAATTATACCTGAAAGAATGAGAGACGTCCGTATGACGGACCGCAGAGAGCTTTTCCTCCAGGACTGCCATGAGCGACTAGACGACCAGGACCGCCAAGCCACTTTAGGATCATTTCTGGAACTCGAACAATGAACGGCGATTTATCGCGTGGTCGACAACGCGCAAACAGGACGCGCAAAAGGAGGCTCTGATTCAAAGGATCACAGCCGATATGAATGGCGGTTTCGAGAAGCTTCTTAAGGAGGCTGCTTAAAACCGCGGAAGAAACTTCCCGCCGGTGCGCTTCGTCTTTATCGCGTTTTTTCCACGCGGGCTTTCTGAAAATTATTTGAACAGACATAAACAAATTTCGGCCTATTATGTCGTTTCGTGGGAAAGTAAATGTGTTTAGAAATAATCATAGTAATTAATCAATTCACTATGTAAGTTAGCTTACCATAATAGTTACAATTGTATTGAAACACAAAACATACAAAGTTTAAACCATAAAGCAAAGAAAAACTTACGGCGATGATAAAGGAAAATTATGACAAATGGATCCGTTAATCAGGATAAAGTTACTGATTAACACTTACAAAGCTAATCTTTGATGGGAGAGATAGACTTCACAAGATTAAAAAAAGGGTCGTGATATTTGACGCGCCCGATTATATGTATTGCTTTTATATGGTAATTTTATATGGTACTTAAAAATACGTATAAATGATACAAATAACAGAGTTACCGCTGAGTCGGCCTGTTATTTACGGGACACGTGGCATTCACGCCTTTCCCCGCGCATATACCGTGAATCAAAAATTCGCTCTAATTTCCATCCGGGAAGGACGTCGATGACTTCTGTTCGCCGAATTTCTCGCTTATTACATTTTGTTTTAAAGTCTTCGCAATCTGAACAATAATATTACAATTAAAACGCACGGTTACGTAATTCCTTTGATTGCAGCAGCGGCTCCTTTACAAGTCATTTGTTTGGATGTAATTAAAAAAACCCATTTAAGGCACGTTGAATCACCTTGTGACATCACGCTTAGGAATAACAAATTCATATTACCGAAAGTCTTGTTTACTTCGGAGCCTAAGGAAGTACTATAGAGATGTAAATAACACGTGTTGGAATCGTGGTCTCCAACTGTTTTCTTCCGTTTCTGGAATTCCGTACGAACGTTGCCATTTGAGATCTAGTTCATGACCCATGAAATGTTTAGTTGCGTGTTTGCACGCACAAGTCGCTAGAGTTGCGCCGTCATTCCAGGAAGACGTTTACGTGACGTGTGTCAAAAGAAACGGAATATTTTCGAAAGGCCCTCGTCCTCCTCGTCGTCCTCGCATCTGCTGATGTGCGCGACCACACGTAGGCTGCTGCTCGATACCAGTGGCCGTGGTTCCAGAATATCTCAATACTTGCGTGATGACTAGACAGTAACCCATTTTCCGATGGTAAATTTGCTGCTTCCGTTAAGCTAAGAAGGAGTTTACGAACTTCGAGTGGCCGTCCCCTTTCAGAAGTGAGCACATCTTTGTCAACATGCTGGAACAGAATGCGTAGAAAGCGCGGCACACTTCGATGATGAAAAGCAATGATAAATTGTACGTTTTGTAAATGTCACTGTTCGCAAACGATACATCGATTTTGTCAAGTAGCAATAGGGATAAGCTACTCTTAGAACCCTGAAAAGGAAATCTAATATTCGTCCTAAAATGCTTTTTATATATGCTGTATTAATAAATATTAGTTGCAGTCATGAGAAAATCGGACTCCGAACTCACCATTCATTAGAACGGTGATATTCCCTGGTCTATTCCCTTACTTAACACCAAATCCGGTATTGATCCAGTGTTAAATGTAGTTTATATCTATCCTGTAAGTAAAACTTGTATATCAACCCCACAAACGTAGTGCCGCTGCCTGAACAAATTACCTGGTAATATCGCTGGAATACAAATAATCCTAAGTTCATTTTAGAAAATTACAATTCCGTTCATGACAGGGTATGATTAAATTCGAATCACAGAGTGGTCAACTTTAATCGATGAAATTGGTTAAGTAAGCAAACAGAAAAAGAGTCACAGGCTTCTAACTAGGAAGGGATATAAAGTTTCGTGCAAGTTCAATTTAAGTTTCGAATTATTAACGGTTGATAAGAATCAAAGACGGAACGCCAATAGCGAACATCTATGTCCGCGTATAACGTACTTTTATGATCACTTCCTCAAGTTAGTGTCAAACGCGGGAATATTCAAACAAGCTCAACCTGATTAATTTGTGACGAGCCGACGCATCTACCCTTGTGAAACTAGCACAGTATTTTTGGAAAATAAAAAAAAATTAGAGTTCTGAGTAGTTCTGTAATAGTTCTGGAGTTAACGACAGATTTTAGAAAGAGTGCTGGTAAATTTGATAAAATGCAAGAGACCAAAAATGAAAAATTAGAACGGTTTTTTGCAAAAAATAGAAAGACACTTACAGTCGGTAGTGACACAAGTTATAGAGTTCAAGTGCACGTTCAAGTGCACGTCGTATAATGTGAACAGCAGAAGAAAAAATGAAAACAATGTTTCAAAAATGTTCAATGGGTATTTACCGTTTTATTTCCATTATTTTTCTCTTTTTTCCTCAATATCTCCGCCCCCAATGGCGGGAGTGGTCAACATAGTGGTCAACATTCTTGATCTCCGTCGCGAGATCTATCTATTGGTGTGTAAAACAAAGCTGAAATCGGAAGTTGATTTTTCGAAAAAAATTGAACCCCTTTAGAAAAATGCCGAAAAATCCACTTCGGAATTCAGCTTTGACTTATATACCAACAGATAGATCTCACGACGTACATCAAGAATCACCCCCAATGTTGGGCCCTCCAATCATTTGGAGCAGACATATTGTGGAAGAAAGGGATAAGTTATGTGTGATCTACCGAATTTCAAACTTTTTTCGATATCAGGTAAACACATAAAGTTATATCGATTTCTGTAGTCCCAATCTTTCAATTTTATTGTTTGTTTCTTATTTTTTAAAATTCACGAGAATTCGTACTGAAATCTGTTGAGAATTTTAGAATTATTGCAAATCTGTTCTTAGCAGAGATACATTTTTTTTAAAAAGGGGTGCTGCGCGAAGTTAATAGCTCAAAACGTTTTTTGATTTGTTCGTAAAATATGCACAAAAGATCTTTGAAGAATTAGGAACTGTAGAATTATTGCACAACTACCCAGAATTCCAATTATTTTTCGATTTTCAAAAAACGGTGTGCTAACTTCACACGGGATGTTGCGTCGCCTGTCCCGCATCTCCTGTCCAGTGACGATGCACGAGCAGTCGGTAAGTCGGTTCATGAATAAACTGTTCAATGGAGATCGATAGGCTCGAAGATGGAGAAGCGCCGCGTTGATAATCGCAACTGGGAATCGTCTGTCCGTGCAGTTACAACGCTGGAACATGATGTCAGTCGACTTTTCAAATATATTCGAATGGACTTGGGGAAACACAGGCGACGCCAATAGGGGGACGTATGCAGCTACAATCGTGACCATGGCTTCTTGCAATCTCGTCTAGACGCGACGCACACGCTTCTGTTGCCGACTCTTTATCCGTCGCGAGATTCGTGGTCGATATCGTCGCTCAAGGGCAGACGTTGCGAGATATCGCGGATCGCAAGACATAGCGTTTTCCGATACGATTCATTAAACGCATCGAATATCCGGAAGCTTACCAAAATGCGTCACTTTCAGACACGATGCTGTGTCGCTGAGCTGAACACGGGGTTCGACAACATTTTGCGCGACTATGCGCCAGAACCGTGTCTTATAAAATTCCATTCCATTAGGAAACTAAATCACGACCAAAGTGTTGAGCGTAGAGTGATTAACAAACATAGCTATTACCTTTCACAACGATCTACGAACTACTCAATCAACACTATTCTACCAGCTCAGAGTTCGTTAATAGAAAATATTGACTAATGCCGGATGTCAACGAACCGTACCGTCATCGCTGCCTTCGAGCAGCTCACGGCACGTGGCGAACTATTTCGATGTATTCTAGGCAAGGTAACATATATATTTTCGAAAGTTACACAAACGGTGCAGGAATTTGTTCACTGCGTTAGCGAGACACAACTCGTCCCATATCATTTTTCATTTACTACCTTCATTAACTTGGCGGCAAATGCGAGCAAGTTGATTTATTACGACACGTTAAACAGACATTTTTTAAAAGCGATGTTCATGATACGTGTCACGTATCGCGTCCCCCACCAAGCATCCCTTCTTCCGCAAGAATATGACTGTATTGGAACGAGCAATGACAGTTTGGCGCTTTATGTGTTATTATTTACTTTTCGTTACTTTTGAAACTGCCAATTTATGGTCTGTCATGGTCATTTGTCAAATAATTCGTTATTGATTCGAATAATTCGAATGTACGTGCGATGGCGACAGTCTCGAAACATTACGAAATTTCAGCCAGATGGGCTAACAAAACAACAACAAGGACGGAATGATTTCAAACGCTATTATGAGAAAACGACGAAGGAAATTCCGGTATAAGATAGTAATTGCAATACCATTGGTAGATGGCGGCACTCGAGGGTTTGTCTCGCGATGGAATGTTTCGCGACTTTGCGACAATCGCCAGACGTTCCGGAACGCGGATTCGGCCATAACAATGCATTCCGCTACGCAATGCCCCGAAAGCGGCTTTTCAACAGGTGCGCTCGTTTCCAGCGACAATCGATGCAAATGCCCGATCGAGGTCGAGGATCCGGCAAACGATGACGAGCGTCGTGGCATGTGGAATGTCCGGCATCCCAACGGCGATAAACCGTGACGCTTCGGACGACACGAGGGAAAAGCTTTTCTGTTCTTGCATGAGAAGCAACGATCCGTCAATGTCAGTGGCTATCGAGCGCATCCGGCGTGCGTTCGCCAGACTCGATGGCATTTTTACGAAAACGTGGACACTTCGTTCAGCCACGGTCAATCCAATCGCTCACCGCTCCAACGGATCGGTATTCGCCTGCTACTGTGAATGAACCACCTCGTTGACTGAACATCGAATGGCCTTGCGCAAAAAAGTATGCTAGTTTTGATAAATTCAACCTGCCGGACGGCGGTGCGAAAGTCCTCGGCTCGAGATGACTTCCCCACCGGTCGTGACTCATCCATCGGTCGAGGCGACGTAAACGGGCAATTCGCGCGATCACTATTACCATCCCAATTTTGTGACGAATCCAGTGACATACTGACAAATAATCCGATTGACAATCGTCGAGCATCAGCGATGCCTGACACATACCCCTGTGCCGTGACGATATTAATCAAGGATCGCCCCAAGTCTGACAGCCCTGTCCACCAATTTGCGAAATGTCTTCATTAGTATCCGTGCAAGTCCGAATCTGGCGGAAATTCAATCCGCCCACAACCGAGGGAGAATCGACTAGACTGGGATAAAGTACAGTAAAACTGCAAATGATAAGAAAAGACCTATACTCAAGCTCGCGCTATGAAAAACGCGAGCAGTAGACATACAAATTTCATATCAGAAGAACTCCTTCGGCGTTGCAAAGCGGGAAGCATCTGACAAGAGAAACCAGGCTCCTCCATCGTTAGTCCGCGCGCTAGTTTCATTCTCTCGCTTCCTAAGCCGCCCGAGCGTGAGAAAGACAAGAAAGTGGAAGTCGGCAAACTGAAGGAGAAAGATGGAAAGAGGCGGGGAGGAAAGAGGGGGAGAGAGAAGAGAAAAAGGAGAAGCGAGTGCCGGCGATTCTTTGTGTCTGGATTTCGTACCTGGATTGGATTAGAACATCGGGCTGCTGCCTCTCGAAAAGTTTATTTTGAAATGGTTGACGGCCTTAGAGACAAAGAAGGTTATATGAGGGGGGAGGGAATGGTTGTTCGACTACGAACGAGTGGCGCCTTTTCTGCGGATGCAAAATCGCCAAGGGCGGGAGGGGGTAGAATATTTTCAGCAGGTTCGTCCTTCATGACGAACGGCTCGCATTGAATTCGCATCAAAAGAACGATGAGAAGTGATGAGCCACGCTGGCGACAAAATCGAATTTACCGGTTACACGGCCTTAGTTTTTCGTGATTTCGTTAGATGCTTCGAAAATCGTATTCTACGATTACACAGTTGGGGTAATGGTAGTTTTAAACTCAGCATAATAATTTCCAAAATGCCCATTTCTTTGAGAAAATGAGCTAAAAATCCTTACACTTCTACTGGTTGTAATGGTGAAAAGCCAGTAGAAAGGTTCCACTGGTTCTCGTGAGGCGAGCGAACGATCGCGACGCGCGGGCACACGTGCACGCACAAATGTTCACAATACACAGTCGTTTGTTATGCATGTGTATAACGTAATATACGATGTTTGTCTTTGATTCACGTACGCGAATGTTTTCATTTCGGCTAATGCCATTTCGCCAGCGGGTCGACTCGATAACGGTTCAATGAGTCTCGTCGTTGCCACACGGTCAATTACGACAATGCACGACCATACGCGAACTCATCGTTGGTAGCTCGCGAATTCGAGCCCTGTCGGCTTTCGGCCACGGAGAATTTTTCTTTTCCGGCCCCGGTTCTCGCCATAGCTCGCATCCGTCGTAACGAGAGTGGGAACCAGGCCAAGAGCACCGGTTGGCCGGCCCGTGACATCAATCTTTACTCATGCGTATGTCGGTATGTGTGCATATGAGTATGGCAACATGCACTGCATGCGCGTTACACTCGCGTGATCTAAAACTGCGCAGTAACCTACGTACCAAACCATGCTGGGAGCGTGAATCATGGAGCGAAGCCGTCAAATAAATACCTACCCGGTTACCTTGCTCGTTTTCGGGGAATGCGCGACGCGCGACCATCCAGCCGAAAAGAATCTTTCGAAGGAACTCCTCCTCAACGGACTTCACAACATCGCAAATAAAACAGGGCAATGTACAATATCGTTCGCTCGTATTGCGACCGATTCAAAGTGAACTTCAAGGTTGCATCTTTTTTCTTTCCTTTTCCTCTTTTTTTATTTGTCATGTCGGATGTCGCCGACTTTTGTTACAAAAACACCGATACAAGAATTTCAAGGTGAGCTCGATACCTATAATGGCAGCAATGTCGTCGCGTGACAAATTGACAATCACGTGTAAGACGAAAATTCGTCATTGCTCGGCAACGGAGTAATCAATGGTTTTGCGTACTTTCTCTCTACTCGCCGTCATTAATGTTCGCGAAACATATGATTGTAATTGTACGAACATCCGCGGTCTTAAACTGTTTCTGTAAACCAGCGCTTGTTCACCGTAGTGTATTGTACAACATAGTCGAATTGTACAGATGAATCGACTCCCAGTGAACAACAAATGGGGATCTCCAAAAGGCAATTCCTCCGATGGTCACCACACCTAACGTTACTTAACGTTTGTAATGTTGTTCAAGAGCGGTTGTTACAACGCCATAATGCCGTTAACCGCCTAAAACGTGTTGCTCGTTCGAGGCGTACAACCAAACAAATGTAACGTAGGAACAGGGACCTACAGATGGCGACACCGCATGTACTGTATCTTTTATTCCTTGTAAAATAAATAAACATAGTATGCGGTTAAATATTGTAAATTTAAATGATACATTTCAAATAACGACATTCAATACTGATCGGTAAGAACGAACTAAAGGGTGTGTTTTTCAAATCTAAAAATCAAACTTTCTTCGGTTGTAAGAAATAGAAATTGAATATATTTTGATCTGAAACAGATCGCAAAATACATAACACATTTCTCACATTTCCCGTACATTTGCGTGCTGTAAAAATTACAAAAATCTGATTTGACGCTTCGTTAGCAATGCATTGGAAATGAGATTTTTTGCATTGTTTAATTAACACCGTTGACGTGCGCAAGAAAAACCGGATGAATATAACAGTTTAGCACGCGTGCGATGTCTGTATAACTTGTACAACGTCCAGGGTGAAAACTCTGGGTGTTTTCTTCCGTTAGTTCCCTGCACACATAATAATTCCGTTATGGGCGTATTCCATCTTCATTTCGGGAAATGAGATCGGTTCAATTCGTTATCTGGGCGGGTATTGCACTCCCTTGTTACAATAGAGCAAGCAAGCAGTATTCTCGTCGAGTATGAGATGCGCTTGACCACAAGATGCGAGATGCCCAAGTTGATGAAAATAAACGAACGGAGAATGATCAACGATACGAGAATGAATCGAAAGTATGTCCAAGATTGTTCAGCTGCGGTGACGACATCTACGGTGAGTCACATGCACGACGGATGTTTTCGAAAAGATCGTTTTCGGGAATGTGAATGTGAACTGCGTTATCTGCATTTCTCCGAAAAAATGCAAAAACAT
>JABFPT010000436.1:12078-22217 GCA_022817245.1 Nixonia krombeini | reverse complement strand
GATAAAATGTGACTCTACATTGACTGTGACTGTTTACATTATTTTGTCAACAGAACTTTTAACGTTCTCTTCTTAATTCCCCAAGACTCTTCCCACTTCGCCGATATGGGAACAGCAGAAAATACTTCAGCACAGATATAATAATACTTACGAACAAATATAAAAAAACATGTTATTTCAACATGTCTATATATAAGTCGAAACCATTATTTGAGATACTGTCAGCGATATTTCAATCACGACTACGCATAAATTTTCTTGAATATGTTTGCGCACATGTTTTCACGCAACACAGTCCGTTTGTTTATTGAAAAGTTAGAGTGAACTCCCTTTTTGTCAATCAAAACAAAACCCTTTTCAATGCAAGCTTCAAAATAATGCAATTGCGATTTCGAATGTTTGCAAACGTCGTCAAAGCTCGATGGAACGTATCACGCGTCATAATATATCTGAAATATCGGAAGTCATTTTCTGCATCGTCTGCTGCAACGACGTTGTCAATGGGTGGACAGTGAAAAGAATTTCCTACAAAAGGACGTCGAAGGAGAAACGTCGTTGTCGGCGAAAGGGGTACAAATACCATTTACACGGCCAGTTAAGTCATGCCCCCATCGTCACACTTTCTAAATGCTGCATCGGTGCCGAGACCATAAATAGCCTACAATGCTTCTATCCAACGCGCCGCTCATATGAGTCGTACTCCCCGTGCTCGGATACCATTGGATTGGCAAGAAGGCAATTTCGGCTTTTGCTGTGAAATGAAACGGAAAAACCCGAAACTACTTTCTTGCCGACCCAATACATACACCGTACAACGCAGACACCCATTTCGAGCGCGTTCATTCTCGCCTCGGCGCCGCGTCGTTCACATATTTCCACGGTATAAATAGAGCCTACTTCATCCGGGAAATGCGATTTTACTTTTGCTTCTATTTCCGACGCGTGGGATCCGCGTGGGATGTGCGTGCATGCGTGAGCACGCCGCTACCGTCACCGTCGTTGCCTCGACCCTTCGCGCTGCGCAGCGTTTGCTCGCAAAGATTATGCTCTCGCGGTGCCAACGGTCCCAGCGTCGTTGCGAATACTTCCCTCCTTCCCTGCGTTTCGTACACGCTCACGGTCTTCGCAAACGACGTTTGGACGCTCGTATAACAGTGCTTCAATACAATAGTCATTTAGTTGTAATTGCCGTAACGCTTGGTTCATGTGAAAAGTGTATCGGTATCGATAGAGCAAAATGGTATAGCGCAAACGGCGACCTCGTTGTTCGTCGAAACCGCTCGGTAGCGTAACACTGAAGCACGTGACTGGTACTCAATGAGTTCGCAACGAGTACTCGGTATATTTACACGTATACGGTATGTTTTGCTAGGCATAACGTGGTGGAGAGGGTATGCAACAAAACGGGAAAAAACTGCAACGCGATTATACACACTGCTTTGCACGTAGACGTTTAGGAGGGAGCGCGCGAGTGTGGGCGTTTGTATTGCGATATTTTCCAGGAGGGGTATTTGGAAGGAGGACGTAGGAGGAAAAACGTGGTTGTCAAACGAACGAACGTTCGAGGGGGAGAGTCGCAAGTGAGGAAGGAAGGCGCTAATGGCGTACGCTGCGAGCAACCGCCCTGTACGTTGACTCTCGTACGCGCACGCACACGAGTGACTGATGAGTCACTCATTCATGCTTGACAAGTGTTGTAGCCGCGGGCGACGCTCGGTTATGTAAGGCGAGACCTACACCTTGGGAATGCTAGCCTTAAATAACCAACAATAACACGGGCCGATAAGCCGGCTGTGCGACTCTCCATCGGGACTACGTTTAATAAGCGTGACTGACAGATTCGTCGGTGTATCTCGCCGAAAAAGTACTCCCCTGTTCCGCGTTTTTCGCGTATGTCCGGTAAAACCTTCTGCCGATTTGAACAACGTTGCCAGGCGATGAATGCCACATTGGACGTGTATACTTTCGTGTGAAAAATATGTTTCTGGCGAGGACGAAATCTGCGAAGCGATACCGAACCGAGTGATGAATACGCGACGGCGAGTACGCGCTTTTTCAAATAGAATCGTTGGCACTGCGTAACCGTTACTTATGTTTGCGGTACCTTACATTCCGAAAAAGCAATCTTAATATTCTTCCTCAGTACACTCATATTTACTGACCATACGGCGTAACGCTATTTACGCATTTTTTGTTATTTTACAACAGTACACATTACGTTAAATGACGTATTACGAGCTACTGACAAAATCTCCACAAGCTTTTTTCGGAAAGAGGAAAGTCCAAATTTGCAGTACACGTTGCGCTTAATACACGCTCGTTGCCTCAATTAGTCCCAATTAATTCGGCGCATACCACCAGATTCGTAACAGTTGCGCCACGGCGAGTCAAAAATAGACGGTCGCGTAACCGTAAAATAACGCACTTTTTTTTGTGACGCGTCCGACTCATAAGTCCGTTGGCCAATTATTCACTTTCACCGATTTTCACAACAGAAAATAGTATCGAATAGGCGAGATATGCAATTTCTAGACATTACGATTAGCATGACTGGCAGTTATCGACGAGGAACGAAATGTACGTAGAAGAGTGTTGTCAATGCGTTCTTCCCCTATGTAAAATATATTTAACAGAGTCGTTTATTCATTTATATATACTTCTGTGTTATATTTTTTCAACAAAATTCTTCCCGGTCGCAATAATATATATATATATATTTTTTGCCGCACGTTTTTTGCCACCACCTAGTGTAATATCACCTAATATATATACATATTGTATATATATTTGTATAAACACATGCGTGCATGTATACGTACATGCGTTTGTTGTAGCGAAACACTTGGATCGTACCCACGCTTGACTCCGGCATCGTTCTTTGTCGCCTTCTATCGTTATTTATTCATGCGTGCCAAGTATTCGAAAGCGTTGACGAGGGCAGACGAGATAAGAGAGGAAACGGCGAGCGGCGAAGCGGGACGTCGACCGCGAGAGGCCGCTGGACGCGCGACCCACACGGTATTCCGCGGCGATGACTGTGCGAGGGAACGAGACCGAAGCGGAACGTCGAACGAACGTACGATAGCGCTCTCGTCATCGTTACGATACACACGAGCTCGCGTGAGTGCATGCATGAACGCGTGTAGGCAGCAGAGCTTGCCCATTGATACCCCACACCCATTCATGGATTCGCTATCGCGAGAGGAAATGACGATGCAATTGTGTTTCTCTTTTATGTGGGAGCCACCGTTGCCGGCGTCGCCGTCGTCGTCTCCACTACCGGCAACGACAATGACGACGACGACGACGGCGATATCGAAGTGTAGGTGTACCCGCTGCCTTATATGCACCGGCACTTGGCCGCATACCTACACCCGGTTTTTTCCCCACTTCCCGTCCACCGTCTCACACAAATAAGGAAAACACTCTTAACAGTAACCGATCGATTTCGTAATTAATAACACGCTCGAAAAAGCAAGGAAAAAGCCTGCGTACTTTCGAATCGGACTTGGCGCGAGGAATGTCGCCGTTGTGCTGCGTAGAAACGTATCCTGCTTACAACATTTTGTTCGCGCCATCGCGATTTCAACCGCACTGAAATTGCCACTACGCTGGTTTATCAAATGAAAGGAAAGACGGAGTGTGCGATTGAAAGAAATAATTTGACAGAGCGATCGTGGCGAATTTCCGCTTCTCGTTCATCGCACAGGGTGGTTGAGAGTCACTTAGCGCGACTAGCAAAAATCCTAGTATTGTCCAGACTTCCTTATTATGACTAACTGGCAGTGTCGAACGAGCGGAACGGGCAAAGTTGGCTTTTGTGTGTCACTTTATGCAACACGGCTGCTCTCAATGGACCGGTATATGTACACCCCGCGAACAGAGTCACGCCACCAAAGGAATCCAAATCCATTTGCGACTACTTCCGCTCCTCTAACCTGCAACATCCGTTCCCCGCATATATTTAACTCTCGTTTACCTCTGAAAACTGTGGTTACCGAAAGTAATCAATGTTTCTAAGAAGTACGATGTTAATCCATCGGATTTTTAGACGTTCGGCCTTTTCCGTGTACACGTTATTCACATTCTTTACACTGTTGCTATACCCATCGATGAAAATTGTTCGGGAGAAACATCGTCCAAATTACACATGTAACACGGTTGTTTCAATTTGAGGTGATCTTTCTACTCCCTTCGGATCAATTTAAAAACGATAGACAGTCTAAACTGCAGTACTGGCAGTAGTCTCTTTAAAGACTTGCATTTCAGTTAAGAAAAGAAAACCGAGAAAAAAACGTAGCGTATAAATATAATAGATGTTTATGCCATGTACAGCGCCTGGTATATTTATGATGAAGCATGACATTTCACGAGAAATGTAATGTGATTTGGGATAAAAGTAAGAAGCGGGGAAGTACAGTTGCACAGAAATAAGTATAAATTCCGGCACATATTTTACGAGCTGAAACGCGAGCGGAGAAACGCAGAATGGACCATATCGGGAGTATCCGCAGGCGCGGGGACGTCGTTACGCGCGGTGCCACACCTTTGAAGCGGCGTTTTAAATCCGTACTCTTATTCGCAAAACCAATCGTCGGTCGGCGGCGACTGAAGCAGCGGCGGTCCTTTACGAGGTCCGGTTCGCGGCAACGGGCGACCGCCAGCGCTCCTGAGTCTTCCTAATTGAAACATAGCCCGGCCATGGTGGGGTCTGCTGAGAACCAGTTGCTTCTTGGAATCACTTAAAAGGAACAAAAATTTCTTTCTCGGCTTCTCTCTCACTCTTTCGCTCTCCGCGTCCTCCTCCTTCTCCTCCTCCTCCTCCTGCTTCTCCTTCCCTCTACCTCCGCCTCTTCATCGTATCTGTGCTGCTCTGTCATACCCAACCGTCTTTTATAAGAAACGGCGAACCGAAACGTGTACAAGGATTTAGCACAAACGACATGAAAATTGTATCGAAATAAACATTATAACGAGAAATGTCGCGCAATGTTTTTGTTCCATTAACACTCTTGTATGATCATGTGTGAGTCGCCTCGCTCGTGTGCAATTTTGTAACCGTGGCAAATGTCGTCAAGAATGTTGTCAAGAAGTGGCAAAAGTGGGGTCTGCTAAAAAAAATGTATGTCAGGGTAGCACTGTATAACGACCGGGTCGAAGATCGAAATTATTCGAAGGGCGTCGAAAGGGCGAAGCGGCCGAGGCGTCGGTGGAAGAGGAGGAAGGGTGTGCAGAGATAGGGGGAGAGGTCCGCGAAGAAAGGGGGGGAGACGAGGAATGCGAAATACCTCTTAAGGCCACGTTCACAGCGATCTGCCCCTCCCCCTTCCACATCCTTCCCCCCGGACATTTTATTATGCCGGCGAGACGTTACAACGCACCACGAATCGCGGCTCTTCCGGCGGCGACGCTCAACGTTTTCGTCTTATTTGCCCGCCCATTAGGGAAGATTTTATCACTGCTCCGGGGGAAATACAGTTGACAGTCGGAAGAGCATTAAGACCGAGCGTGTAGCGCGACCTCGAGGAAATCGGCGGATTAGGCTCTACCGAAGGCGTCTCGGAATGTCAACTGTCATTTGAAACCGGGCACAAGGCCGGCATTGTACACTCCGACCATAGACCGGGCCAATGGTCAATTGACAATCGCGACGCGAACGGGAGTCGACGGGAACATCAGTGGCCTCGTATTCAAAATGATTCACATTCGATCGATCACTGTGATGGACGCGAGAAGCCGCTACGCCGACTGGCCGTCTTAAATTGGCCGCATTCGCTGCCCTCCGTTACGCGCGCACTGTTTGTCCTGCAATTATTTCCCGTGCAGCATATTTTCCTGTTTTGCTGCGGTAGAAATCTAATTTAAAAAACGGTAAAAATGGTAACGATTAACTTTAAGTCGTTTCACAATTTTTCAGATGTTTCCGGTGATAAAGCGTATATAGAGTCGTGCGCCCAGCAAACGTTAAAGTTGTTTACAGGATACGTGTCGAGCGTCGTGAAGTCAAACGAAATCGTTTATGTAGGAGGAAACAACGGTTCGCTATTTATGCAATAGAAGCATTCATTTCCGGTGACGTTGCAATTGCGTCACCTCTCCCCTACTTGTATGCGTTACGACTGAGGAGACATTTGGACATACATCCGTCGACCAGACTACGCAAAGATTGACATGGCGGCACGCGAGACTGCTTAATTTGTCACATTGTTAAAGAACCTTCTTGTATTTTTTCACTAATCAAACTTACCATTAACGTATACGCAATTTAATTTAATAACGAGGTCACTGATTTACTCGCGTCGATTGTCATCGACGTGTACAAATTGTCGTACTTTTCTACATCACGTTTTCAATAAAAATACGTTCCCACGAAACGACCGCCTTTTGCCGATATGGCTGAGCGAAATGGAAAAACTGTCATTACAGTCGACCGGTTATATTTATTCCCTACAGTTGTTTATAAATTACGACTTCAACACCTTTTTGCAATCGCTGAGTCACGAAGCCGTGGCCGCTGAAATCGTATGACAAAACACGAAAGTTCTATTTGCAACAACTTACATAACATTTGTTTACGCCACTAGTGGCGCCAATTGGCTGTGCACACCCTCGTGACACAATTCTAAACGCCTCACGAATCGTAACACGAACGCGTCCTCGATATTGGAATAAATTATTACATATGACGATCGCTATACTCGTATTTGTTTTCCAAACAATTGTGAAATCCGTTCAGCTAGATACACAACTATCTCACCCGCCAACTTTAAAAAACATACGGAAAATTAATTTTTACGTGTCACCTAACTCAGTCGTATCGACCACGTTCGATGCAAAATTGTTTTGTTATTGTTAACGTTATACAAGCATTTTTGTGCGGTATTTGTGCAGCCAGTTATTGTTATACCTACATAATTTATTGCATTACTTTATTATTCCAACGCTACTTGTATTCGCTGGAAAAGTTAAAATAATTAACAAAAAATGAATTCGATACAATCGACATTTTAGTCGACGCAGAAATATCTTTATTATTATACGAATGAAAATACATTATGAATTTGCATTACTATTATTATTTTGTCTCTCCCATTTTTCATTTTCATGGTCACAAAATTATCTGATAAAAATAAAATGAAGTCTGTTTTATTAAACACGCGAAAACAATAGTTTGCTTATCTGAAGTTATCTAATAATTATGTAGAAGAATGGTTTCACGGCGTTTACTTAAAAAAGAGTGTACTGCGTACGTAAAATAACAAATAATTTTAATTATACCAACTGAGTTTTTAGATTCTGCAGTTTAATGAAAATTTAATAATAATTTTTCCGCACTTGTTGACCCAATGGAATGTGAACGGGACAGACGTCGAAAAGGTAAATGTTAATAAAACTGATCTGAATGGTAATAAACATGGTAATAATAAATGGTAAAACTGATCTGAATGGTAAATCAGTAATGATCGAACTGTATGAAAAAATTCAAGATTCGACAAACGTGTATTGTTGCTGAATCTCATTCTAATAAGAAATATTATCTTTTCAAAATGTTACAGTTCCATATATCTAATATAAAACAGGTCTAAACACAAGACAGTTTGAATTGCTGCAAAATTCGGTGCCTTAGATGTCCCTGGCATAATTCAGATTGCCAGTATGCCTGGCAGCCTTATCGGCACCTGTTCATAAAAGTAATGGGTATTCCCAATTCTTATTATCAGAGCTTTGCTACAGCACACTTGTTGCACAACTTTCCTCGAAACAACATTCTACCGATAAAGTCCCGACGCTGTAGGCGAGACTGTATTGCCATGCGAACTTGAAAATAGCGAGAGGATACGTCCGCTAGTGACTTCTTTCAAAAATATAATAAATTCTCGCAGACCAGATACGCCATTTCGTCCTGTTAAGCAAAAAAGCACGTACGGGCTTCCGGCGATCAGTGAGGAACGGAAGCGCCACCAAATTATGAGCGAATAGCCGCTGCCGTTTCGCAGCGACGGCGACATGAGACGAAAATCAAACAATTGGCCCTCTTCCGGCTCGTCGGCGAAACTCTTTCCCCGGCAGGAGGACGCCGGACGTCGATGCATTCGCGATTACTCGTTCGCACGCCCTTTTCTTAGTACACTTGCGCAATTAGCGTCGTATGAAAGTCGCGTATGCCTGTCGACGTCAGCATATGAATTCGCACGTCTGGTGCATATGAGTTTTGACGTTAACATCTACAATCGACGACCGCATGGCAGAACTCTTAGTCAGCGTCTTGCGATTACATAACGATTTTTATCGTATCCTGTCGAGGACAATTGGTAAAAGAAAGAGAAAGAATCGACGGTCGTTCATCTCGCATTGTGAGCGACCCAGCGTTACAAATCTATTTCGTGAAAAGGACAGAACTCGTTCGTTGAAGGAACAGAAAGGTCGAGGGTAACGTTCGTTTACTGAGTTTGCAAAAATAACGAAATTTTCGAGCAAATGAAGTATATTACACACTGCTGGTAAAGAGCAGATTAAACTATGAGGAATTCTACATCGAGCAGTAGGTGTTGTTTGTCGAATAGTTGACAGACATGCAAACAGTAGTCACGTGGGTACTTTATTTAAAGAAACTGGTTAACGAAATGACCAAGCCTATTTTAAAATTCTATGAGTAATGTGAAAGTGTATTTTTAGAAGCGTATTCCCGCCGTTAATATTACGCAACCATAATCAAGCAATTTTGCGCGGTGGGAGGACGGAGGACGGGAAGGAGGAGGAGGAGGAGACGGAGGAAAAGACAACGATTCGCGCAGGCTACGAAAAAACGAGAGAAATGAAACGACAAATTTCATCAAAGGCGATGCTGGTCAGTTTGCAAGTATGTGTGTTTGCGACGGCTTGATCAACGGATACGTGACGCTTTGGCGCCCATTTTTCGTCTCATCCGAAGATCGCAGATAAACGTCTCCAGGCGAAATATTTCGCGACGGATTCTCTCTCGCGCGTCTTGACCTATTTATTACCGAGTGAAGCGCGACGGAGGGCAAATAGCGGTGCGGCATCTGCGGATTTCGCAAGTTGCGCCAAATCGCAACGATCATATTATTCCACTTCATTCACAATCATGTGGGCCATCGCCGTGTTTCTCTTCTTGCTTTGCGACCACACGCGTTCATCCACTTTCCGTTTCTCTCGGATCACGAGGCGATTATAACGCAACAACTGCCGCGACGCCGTGCAAACCAGCCATCGTTTACATATTCGCTATGATCGGGCGCTTCTAATCGACATTTTACCCAGAATAGAAATGAGGAGGAACGATACTGGTGAACAGAGAAAGAACAATATTTCGCTTTTTCGCGTATGAAAAACTTTTTATATTTCTTCAAAGGATTGTCACACAAGAGACGTATTGGGTTGTTCGAAAAGTTTTTTTTTTTTGGTTTTATACATATACAAACAATCGAAAGATATTTCAGGATAACCCTACATTAGAAGGCTACGATAACTGACTCTAACTTTTCAGTATTTTGGAAGTTTGATGATGCATGTATGTTACATATGTGTATTACTCACGTATATTGCAGACGTACATTCGGATTATTATTGTTACAGGATTTTATTATTGTTACGGATTTTATTGTTACATTCGGACTGCAGTTCGATTTGACAGCAGCAATAACTTAATATCGGATATTGACTTTTTCCGCGTTTCCGTTCATGCAAAATAATGTAATAACCGCAAAATGTAACGCATGTTCCGAAATATTTTTGAACACGGTCCAAAACGATCGTGTCACGTTCCAGGTGGGAATGTTGGATGACTCACGTTACGCGCGGAGAAGAGACAGCGCAGAGTGCGATGGAGCGAACCGAGTCGCCGGTTTTTTGACAAGGGCGAAAACTGCTCTTCTCCCCCCCCCCTGCATTTCCCGTAGCACATCGGTTTAAAAAAAGAGCGTGACAAGCTCGCGGGGAAAGCCGTTGACGTAATTCGGCTGCGTGCAATATTTTTTCTACGCACGATGCAACATTTATGGCGAATGCGACGCTCGTCTTCAAAGCTGGCCACTCGAATTTCAAATGATAGTCGGCGGTTTGAATCAGACGCGTGATAACCCACATTTAAAATGGCGTTCGACAATCGCGACGTTGGT
>JABFPT010000435.1:7828-18837 GCA_022817245.1 Nixonia krombeini | reverse complement strand
TTTTCAGGAATAGCAAACGAATTAGAGGTTTTTTACAACGAATACACGTAAAATTGACTTTATTGCTTTAATCCCGATATTAAAAATTTGCAGTTGAATAAGTATTGGATAAACTGCATAATTATATACTTGAACACCCAGATTAGATTCGTGGTTCGTATTTTGCTATGGAATGATAATTTGTCTTTAAAGCAAGTAAAAGTCAAATTCATCATCGAGTTGTTATTACAGAATCACAGTATTACAAGCATTATTCCGGCCTTTCATTAACCAGTCTTCTAAGTAAAACAATCTTAATTCCACCCAATGTCCATTTCCTCTTCATCAGAGTAGTCCATTTTCCAAAGCGCGTGTATTGTTTGATCAAATGGCTTCGGCGAATGTCAATGGATTGGAAATCAGGACGGTGGATAGAGCTGGGGTTGGTTGAGTACGGCCGCGGTGATCAGAAGTGGCTGAAAGCCGACCATTTGGGCAGAACCAGTAGCTCCAATCATTAGGGGATTGGAAACTGATTAAAAAGGGAGCTGCGGGTTTCAGCCGTATGAAAAAGTTGCCGAAGTCACTCGTCGCCGCACTGGCCTATTCATTTACGGTATTAGCTACTCCGCTCACGTGTCGTTGATACCCATCTGTAATTTGGCTGCGCCGCTCTGAGGTTATACACCGACACAACTGAAAGGACCATTAATGGCTATGCATGATCGTATACGTCTGTGATAAAACATGCACGAACCTGCATGCTTCGGTCTCTGGGATTTCCCTCAAGGTTGTATACTTGATTTCAATTTACGCACGGTCGTGCGTACAGTAGCTTCAGGGATAAACGCGATCCTATAATCGTCTGGTGGGTCACGGGTTCGAATCCCCTCGGGTGAAATTTTACTGCCTCCAGTTTTTTCTCGCCACTTTTTTATCTCGCCGCTTTACCTGTACCCACGCAACGCAAATTTATTCATCGTATGCATCGAAAACTCTCTGACACAATTATTTACAAGCGTTTTCACGAACTTCGCTATTACGTTACAAGATGTGTAACCACAACAACGCGGAGGTATCGGAATTAGGAAACTCCCATCTTGACTTGTTTCCTTTTATGAGCCACTGCATTTTTATTCCCCGAGACTGTTATAAGGTAAGCCTTACCTTATTTTTCTACAGTAAATACACGGCACTACAGACCCGCCGCTTCGCTCGGTCGGCGGACGAAATTGAAAGAAAATATTGTCAAACTGTCTAACAAATTTCCCGAGGCATGGCGCGCGTACCGTCACGTAGCGTTCCAATGCCAATACCGTATCCTAAGATCCGATTGTCGGCTGTTGTTTAAGGTATGAGATTTACCGCAGGAGCAGAGATTCGGACGGTTCGATCGTGGATTGCACGTGAGAAAACATTTCTGATTAGTTTCCTCAAATAGGCGCCAGCTCTGAGACTTGCGGCGGCAGCGGCGGCGGCGGCTCGGTATTATCGAGTTTTATCACGTGTGATCGAATTCTCTTAATTAAGGCGTCTGAATAAAGGCGAGCAATGCTCACCGGCGTGTACCGCGTGAAATTTTTAACGAAGCCTCTGGCCACGGTTTACCAACGAGCGCGGGATATTAGGTGAAATCGCGCGAACGATGGTCATTGGACCGCGAAATCCCGCTTGACTTCCAGTCATGAAAAATGTTCGAACAGACGCGGAGAACCTCGGGGAAAATGCGACGCGAAATTCGAGCGCGGCGCGTTTGAGGAGCGCGCGTGCTCGGGACAAAGAGCCAGCGGATCTACTGGGGGACGGTAATAGCCCCGGCTCGATTTTTAGGGACATATGCAGAATTACCGTCGCTGAGTAATTGTTGCGATTCGTCAAAACGATACGGTGGCAGTAGAGTTAAAGTGGAGCTAGTCAGCTGCCCCTAATCCTCATCCGATCTGCGATGGTCGGCGACGATAATGCGCAAGCAGAAATTGGATCCCTCGCAAATGAATCTTTCGCATTCGTACATTTATTCGACGGCGTTTCCTTTGGCGGACAATACTCTTTCCTTCCATTTCCCCTACGACGGCGATGTTTAGAAAAATATGAGTTCCGGATCGAGCGACGCATCGCTGCAAATCCCTTCTTGAATATTCATCGGGAAGTAGTCGCGTTGAATTCATTACGGTTGATTTATGTTAATAAGCGAGGATATGAATCAAAATGATATTACATTTTTAGAAACCGGTCGCCCGCGACGCGACGATGAAATTCAATCCGTGAACAAACGCTGGTGCAAAGTCGATTAATCTACCTTTTAATACGGCCTTGCGTCGCGAGAATGCTTGGACTATCGGACAGTCCATTCGTTACGAGAATTATCCAAGCCGGGATCTGGAGGGTAGTTTTCGCAGTGTACGCTGCGAGGGCTTGGTTGGAGATGGCAGAGGGGAGGGGGAGGGAGCGGAACAAGACAAAGTAGAGATCAAGGGAGGAGTGTAAGCTCGAGTCGCGCTGCTACAGTTATCACGTGACCATCACTTTGTGTCCGTTGCATGCACTCGACTCCGACTAAATATTTGCCGCTCGAAATAGATCGACGTTAATGTTTCGCACTCCTCCATTACGAGTGGCGTTGGAAAAGCGGCGAGGCGATATAATGGAATAAAGTTAACGTTGGTTAAATAATAAGGATAGCCTTGACGATACTGTGCAAAATTAGAACCTTTTGAAGGGTACATAAGATTAGATTGATATACCGTGCGTATATATTGCGAATGGTGAAGAAAAATAGGCGAAGCGAAATTAGGGAAACCAGGCATTGGTTAAACAACGGTGCACATTTTAACTACTTTGTGAACGGTAGGTTAGGTCCGGATAAGTTAACGTTTCGTGCTCCATCGCAGATGACGGTGGAAAAGTGGCAAAGCAAAGTTGTGGAATAAAATTGGAGATGGTAAAATGGCAGTGAAACTTTTAACGATTTTGTTCAAAATCGTGATGATCTTGTTAAGCGTATGTTAGTATGGCGAAAGTTTGGGAAGTTTACAGTTTAAATGACCTTTGCGGTGGTTTAATGTTATATGTACGAGATATTTCGAGGAGCTAGTGGTCCAGTGCCTTCGACCAAAGACGCGACTGCTTCAAAGCTACTTGCGAGAAACAATGCTTCTTCAGTGGGTTTGCGCGAGAACAACAGTATCAAGAAATCATATGCACTCTCCTTTCTTGCTAATCTCGCGGTAGACACGTAGAAACGGTTTTTGCCGGAAAATGCATTTTCTTTCGCAGTATAAAAATAGCGTCGAGGGACGAAAAGCTATTTCGTAACGGGGTTTTGGATAACTCACGTGTGACGGAGTCACGAATCCCGTGGCGGGGAAGTCCCTCGTCACAAGGAATCTTCTCTCATAGATGAACGCGAGATACACAGGAATCGGTGCGTCATATCATGCTTTATTTCGTTTATTTAACTTCCACCGGTCTTTCGCATCGGCCAATCCGACTTTATCGTCCGCGTGATCGCGTCGACGGGCGCGTATCGCACAAAGGGCATTTCAAGAAAAAATAAACGAAATCGCTTTTCACCCATTAAACGATATTGGCTTTTACTTGGCCTAACCCACATTTGCAGATTTACATCACATGCGCACATGTACATCAACATTTCCAACAATCGCAAACATTTTTTTCGCACTGTACACGTCTACTGGAAAAGTAGTGAAAAAAATGGTAGCGTGTTATTAAATGAAAGCGTTAGATAGACCTGACTAGCGATTAATGCAAACGCACTGTGCAAAGAAACGCCGCGGGTGATTATTATATTACGCTATGCATTACATCGAAATTACACGCCGCTCATTCCGTTTGATTATACAATGGATTACGCAAACAAACGGCGGCCTATCGCTCACCGGAAAGAATTTACATCTCCCTTTCCCCAGGGAAATTTCGGCCGCGTTCTTCCCTGTCGACGGATTATTTCATTTTATTCTGCCACTTTACTCTTAGACGCTTTCACTTCAGAGGGTTACTTTCGCGCAAGAGAAATCTATTCCGTGTACATATTCACCCCGATCGGGATGCCTTGAGATCAGGAAATGAATTCCAGCCACGTATAACGTACATCTTTCCACCCTACTCTTTTTTCCTCATAGCGGGTCTAAATCATTGCGGGTCCTTTATTGAATAGCTACTCCTATTTTTCCTTTTTTGCGTATTACTGCAACAACCCCCTCGAAAGGTCCAACCGCCGAATATGGGACTAACCCGGCATAACTTTCAATTCCCTTAATCCTCTTTACGCGGATTTACGAGCAAAAAAGCACATTTCATTATCATATAATTAAGTCCTTATAATCTTCATAAATGAATTATTATAGCTGTATCGAACCTCCCAGAAAATAACTGTCAATTTAATCGATTTATTTTTTCCGGCTCCGTTATCAAAATATTGCGCGACGCGTATCAGGATGGATGAGGTGGATATATCGCGGAAGAGAAAACAGCGAAATCTCGCGGCAATATAGCGCGATTGTTTTTTCAGTGGAACAGCTCCATCTCCTCAATTATACACTGACGCGATGATTTCACCGGAACGGCTCGTTCAGCGATAAATAAAACGTTCGCTCTTCGGTACATACGAGTTGGAAGGATGTTCCGAAAATGCGCCGAAGATTCGTTTCGAAGGGCGCGTGTTTGACGATGGCAGATTCTTAATTGAATAATATTGGTTCACTTGTCGCAGCGGCTTTGACAAGACGACCGGTGTCCGTTGAGCACACCCGCACAAAATAACCAAGCGTAATTTACGAATTGAAGCACTGACTTTTTCCAAAACATTTTCCGGTTATATTTAAGGCGAAGTGACTCAATTTACAGTAATGCAAATTCTCCTGCTTTATCCACCGCTTTTAATCCAGTGCCGACCTACTGTGAATATTCAGCTGGATACGAGTTACAAAAAATAAACGGCGAGAGGAATATAAATGGCATACATAATTTATGACATTGTGGCTCATTGAAATAGTTTTCTGTCAAGTTTAATCTCGCCTAATCGTTTGCCTAATGCGCGTATCGTTTAGCGTATCTCGCGCAAAACGCGCTTTTGGGGAATCGCCTTGGCATATTTTTTCTCATAGTCACCGTTCCGTGAAGCGTTCGGGTCACTGGTAGCGTCGCTCACTTCAAAAGATTCGGACCATCAATCATACTCAGACAACGAGGACGGTAGGTCGTTTCGGTGCTTATTTGATTAAATAAGAAGCAGAACCCCGAGCCCGACGTTTATACACGACAGGCGTTATGAAGAAGCCGCTTGCGCCACGTGCGTTGCTTCAGCCGGTGAAGAAACGAACCATAAAAACTGACGATTTCGAAATCCATGTGTTAGTCGCGGAGATAAATTGTGGATAATTGTGACTACAAATTCGTTTGCACTTCACACTCGACGTGACTTCAAACAGCAATATTTTTTACGACAATCTATATATATTTACAAAACGAGGAAAGTTATAATCGAATATTTATTATCAGGAAGTGCCTTGAAATTTACTTTACATCTATAACAAATGATCTTTCGATTCTAATTGTTATTTTTTTGTTGCTGCTGTAACGATTAAACGCAAATATTACTATTGAAAAATAGCATCCAGTTAACAAAATTTTAGCCATTCTAGCGATTCCAAGAATTGCAGACTTGCCACCGAGTTCATGACTTGCCACCGATGGCAGAAACATTGTTTCGGATTAGAAAATTTTAACTGAACAAAACCGTTCTAGCCTGGCAACTCTATTAACTGCAAGTCTAATTCCCGCAGATCGTTCTTCCCCGTAAAGATGCAGTGAGAGATAGAATTTAAAAATCCCGCTCCAATTTCGCGACGGCATTACCGTGTCTCATCTGTTCGTAACAAATGCCCTTTCTTTTATAAAACGTAAAGCCAGCTAAGCAAATGGCGGTATTACATAACGCTGCCACGTGTGTTAGCCTGACGAATCGCATGTGTCGTTCGGATCCTGATAAGCGATATGTGTGTATAAGTGCGCTCGCATGTGTATACATATTAGGAGAGCACGTGACGTAGAATTTTGCTCCTCCAAATGTTCCACCGGAGGTGGAGTGCAGCTCGCCGGATTATAGGAGTGGAGATTCGAACAAAGGACCCTCGTGAGGCATTATCATTACCATTGCGCTACGATGAAAAACAAGCACGCTGACATCTAATCCGATCGGAAAGAAGCCGCGCTGTTGAAGCGTGTTATTCGATTACGATTTTACCGACGGATGCACGCACGGCGAGGCTGAATGAAAAGTTAAAAAGCGTTAATAAATAACGATGCTTACGCGCGCTCTTTCAACGCGCATGTACATTAAAATGTGTTAAGCGTCGCTGATTAAACGTTGTCAAACGAGGACCTTAATGCCTTCGCTTTGTATTTCCTCAATCATACATTTAACAATGAACTACTGACAAATGTGAACATTGTTATGCCAGTTTAATTAACCAAACAAATTTTCTTGCAAGTATCAAAGTACGAATATTAAAGTAATTACAAAAATGTCACATGTTCCAATTCATTTTCATTTCGCGTTTACCAGTCCGAGTGTAGAAAATCACGATTTCTTGGCTCGCATCATCTGGCACCATTTCACGCCAAATTATCGACCGTAAACACGTACTACGGAAAATAGTGTATCGTGTACACTTTAAGGTGCCGATTTTTATTACGATCGTAGACATCACGCGGTATTATCCACCGGGCGTTAATTCTTTCGAAGGGCTTTCCTAAATGAAGACTGCGGCTTTATCGCGCGAATTACGGAGCAAATGGACAGTACGGCGTTCCGATAACGAGCAATCATTTCGCCGGTCGGAGCAGGGGGAGAGTGAAGGGGAACGCACGGAGAAGAGAATGGGATGAAAAAGAAGCCACGGCACAACAGACTCCGGGGACAGATAGGACGGCGGAGAAACGGCGGGCGGAAAGCAGGAAGTGTGTGGGTGGGACGACTTCTGAACTGGCGTACACGTGTGAGTGGTGGCTGAGGTGTCTCTCCGTTCGTTCTCTCGGCTACACTTTCCTGAAAAAAACGAGAGTGTTTATCAGAGCACGTTTAGCGTAATCTCACTTCCTGAGGCACTCGCGTAATTAGAGTTTCTGTCTTTCTTTCCCTCGACCGTCGTCTGCGCCGACGTTCTTCGTCTCTGTTCTCCCACCCCTCCCCCTTCTTCTTCCTCGACGAGCTCCTCTCCCGCAGACCTATTCGCCCTTCCATCATTTCCTTTGTATTTTCGTCTTTATTTGTCACGTCAGTCCGTGCCAAGGCTTAACCTCGCACCAGTGTAGGTAAATTGTGTACGAGCGGGGCTAATTTGTCTCTCTTCCATCTCGCGCGCCGGGGTAATGATGCTCGCCGGTAGTTAAGATTTAAATCGGCGAGGAGAGGACGACGGAAAAGCGACGCGCGCTGTAAACGTTTTTTCCGGCCGCTTCTTCCCGGGGCCCGGCAGGCGATACGCTTTTAGTGGCTCGTTATTATTGCACGCGTAAACTGCGAACGGCGATTTGTGAGATAAACATTAATTGCCACGTTGAAAGGCGGCGGTAAGCAATTTTCTACCTTAAGTTGTAAAAATGAATGTAAAGCGCGTATCTTTATACACCTGCGGTAAAATCTCGTGGTCAAGATCGGGCCGAGGTTCGTGCGAGCGGTTGCGTGCGTAACGGCGCGAAATGAAAAGCGCGCGGCTCGTTGCAAAAACGACGCCGCGCACACTTCGCCGGTCAGTTACAAGACGAAGACATTCGGCGATTAAACGCGAAACGGTATTTTTACTCGGCCCTTAAAAGCATATATTGCCCCGGTTTACCGCGTAAATGCGAGCGCTCCGCAAAACTCGTAACCCAATTTCCGTTCGCTTTACCTGTAAATACATCGCGAATGATATTTATTGCTTATATTGCTTCGTACTAAACAAAGAAAAAAAATCCAACGATTCGGTCGCCATTTGACAATTTCTAATTAAATCTTAATCGATTCAATCTTATTTCGTTTACTTTCGGTCACTGTTAATTCAGGTAACTTGCTTCATTTAACGCAATGCTAAATATTAACTTTGCTCCTTGCAATATTTAAAAATAGGTGTAACATTTCTGAGCTGTATTGTACTAATTTGCCTGTTATAGCTTGAGCGCAGGAGGACCACTAAAAATTAATAAAAACACACGAGTATGTAAACTTATTTCAAACAATTCAAGAAGTTTTCATTTGTTTATATTCTGTTGGAACCACAGTGAGGTGAAACATCGATTCGTGCTTTTCAGAAAGTAATGCAAACAGATTTTTCACATTTAGCTGTCCTTATCTAACGCCCGGCGATGTAAATCTTTCATTTCCCACATGTTGCACTTTCAGTCGTTTTCTCTTAGCTTGTGAAATACCTAAGGATTTTTTCTACAATTGACAGTACTGAAAACATTCCTTATTCCTTAACGGCACACAGTATTTCACTTTCGCAGTAGAAGAATACAAATGCTTTTTAAAGATAACTTTAAAAAAAGTATTCATCAACCTACTCATATTTGTTTTACCGTTAACTTACTAGGTACAAGATTTGATGTACACGCAATTTATACATGTCACCGTAGTGGCGCTAATGAAATACAAAGAGTAAATACATTTATTTACCACATTGGAAATACAACGCAGATTTAACTGTAATACAAAAAGAAAGATGTGCTCGTGAAATACACATTGCATTTGCTAGGAGGAGACCGGAGTATTATCGAATTTATTATTATCTGTATATCATCGACCGGCTGTTCCTTGAATGATGGACTGGGCGAAAAGAGACAAGTTTCGGGAGGCGGCGGCGACACGTGTGGAAAGAATAACGGTCGGCGGCCTTCGCGCGAAACTAACACACACCGGGCCGCAAACGATCAATTATTTAATATAATCTCCTCGGAGACGTATTGTGAGCGTATATTTTCCTTTTATCAGCCCCGCTCCCGTGCTTTTGATGTCGCGCGACCCGTCCACGCCAAAAACCGATTTACGGTCGTTTTATTCGCACGTGATGCATTAATGGGGCAAAAACAGAAAACGTCACTCATTGTAACTGCAAATACGAGGGTAACAACTCCGCACGTCGACGAAATATCAAACTGGGAATAATCGACAACTGATATTGTAAAATTGATTGAAAATATGGAAAAGAACGCGGAATTCGAATTTTTCGTCGCGCCACGTGAAATTGTTTTGGGGAAGTCGCGCCTGCCGTTGGAGGAGCGCATTTACGACACAAAATTGATCATACGAATTTATCAGAAGCTGTCGTTACTCCAATCTCGGTACGAAAAAGTCGTTTAATCTCGAGATGTTTGTAAGAAACACGCCAGCGACATTTTCATAATGGGAGTCTTTCAGGAGTGACACCCTCTTGAATATACGCATAAATCGCTTTACTTTAACGCGCTACGTCTCGTACGTACACGCTTGTTGACATTTTTCCTTTTTTATGATTAGAGTGAGGGCAGCCAGATGGGAGTCGGAGCCATATCAGGAATCACAGTTGCTGGAATAGAGAAGGTCGCGACCTTTTGACCTTCTGACGTTAACATAACACTTTGAAGTTTTTTAACACAACACTTATGTATTTAAAAAATACAAGTTTTCTCGAATATTCGAGAAAACAGTATTCCAAGATTTTTCTTTCCTTTTATATCGTACCATTATTGTGATTCTATGTGATCCTACACTACAGGAATAGAGATGAACATTAAACCGAACATATCTGTATAGAATACATTCGTATTTTTTTGTATTTGGTGTATTCGGTGGATACTGTCTACCACAGAATACTGTATATATTCGAAAAATGTAGTTATTATTATTAACATGCTAATGTGTTATTAACATATTTAAAATTAAAGTTAGTAACATGTTTAAACAAAATACATTCATGTATTTATATTTCATCCTCTGTCATTTTGCAATTAGCCATTCAATTTACATTATGTTATTGCTGGGCGAAAAAATCCTGATTTGAGTCGTGTTTGCAATGCCCGAAATTCGCGAGTTACGAAAACGATATCGCGGCACTTGGTGCCCAATCCCAAAAGTATGCTCCACCCTCATAATCTAATCCTTATACGAAATGCGGGGAATTTCTATATACGTGTTGTACGTGAATCGCTTTAATTGCGCGAGTGACGACGCCGTTGAAATTCCAGCAGTCCGGCACAAAAGAGTTGCATGAATATGCAAGAAAGGCGTGTAATTACTTACTATCGTCAATAATTTTACTCAATTTTTACTGTGTACAATGTTCCGGGCGCAGTGAAACAGCATGCGGAAATTTTGCTCGTTGGAAATTCAGCATAATCCTGTAACCAAGCGCGTTGCCTTGCACGGTACCTGCCAGGAGAATGGTATGCACTCAAGGCAGTCCTGGCATCGCATGGGTCCATTTGGTTGCGAGCTACACGGTGGTCGCCATGGTAACTTAGTACCCTCCTTTTTACGTCCATCGTCCGCTTGCCAGTACCCTCCAAACCTTTATCCATCCTGCTCCCACATCTCGCCGTCGGTCTGCACTTTACTCCAGTTTTCTCCTCCTCCGCCGCTTCTTTCCTTTCCTCATATTTTTATAACCTCTCCGCGCTCCATCGTATCGCGCACATACCAAGCACATGTTTGCCTTTTATCTTATCTCTTTTTATCGTGTTCACTCCTTTTATTAAATAATGACATTAGTCGAAGGGTTAATGGCTGAGGAATAATCCGGTTACGGCCTTCACGACAGTTCCGTTCCGAGGAATTTTTCAACGGGTAATCAATTATTCTTCGAATAAGGCAACGGCGAACTACCCCACTTTACCGGGAAAGTTCACCGGCTTACGGCATCCAGCTGTAAATGTTTGTGCCAGTTGCTAATTTATGCTTATGAACTATTAATCTCCAAATACGCCGAAACGGTCCTGATTCATCATGGTAAAGTTCAGAAGCTCCGATGAAGAATCTATCGAAATTTGGTTGC
>JABFPT010000434.1:9870-22724 GCA_022817245.1 Nixonia krombeini | reverse complement strand
GAATCGCGATTTTCAGTAAATAATACTCGTACGTCTCTGGTTAAAGCACATCTTGACCTTTAAAGAAGATCCGTGACCCTGACGGGAGCAGCCGTCGACAATGGCCTCTGGGATCGAAGGAAAGAAAGGATCGGCTAACATTAAACCAGAAAATGTCAAGATGAATGAACGGCCTAGCCCTCCATTGAGGACGCGCCGCTGAATGAGTTGCCTTTACTACACAGACGATCGTACGATCGCAATTCGCAAATCAGTTCTCGCTCGAATCGCATTTGTCGAAACGGGAAGAAATGCGAAGTATTTCGGACTGAAAAAAATCGTCGTGATTTATAAGCATGGTTGCCAAATGCCGCACCTTTTCATTATATCGCGTTGTTAAGAAAATTCTACCTGTTTGATATAAGACGTAGAAACGCGATTACTTAACGAAACATCGATGTCCGTCGACTCGCGAAACATTTCCTTTTCGAGTTCCTCGTTGACTGAGTACAAAGAGCAGCTGGTAAAGAATGGAGAAACCAATCACGCCGTTATCTGCCGTCGGATGTGCGTATCTGCACTCACGTCCCGGCAATTACGCGTATGCGTTGCACTTGCCGTTGGCATAAATATGCCAGCGCATCCACGTATAAAATGCGCGGATAACAAAATGGCCAGTGACGCAATGCAACGGGTGTACAACGGTCGCGCAACCACCGCATATTCCGAGACTGCGTCTTGTCCATCGTCAAGAGAAAAAAAAATGGCTCAGCAACTTCTCTTTTGTTTCAACACTGCCTTCGAATACTTTATGATTCGAATCAACATCTCTTGAAATACGGATCGCTGAACACCGAGCGAGATGCCTTTTACGAAAGTGCCTTAAAGGAGCATCAAACGGACGCAATTTTGATCGCGATGTTAAAAACGATTGAACTCATGTTCCGGCTAAAACAAACCAGCTCGTCATAACTAAACGTAAAACCGAAAAGAAACGAAAGCATTTCTTTTGGCGATACGAGATATCAGCTGCTAATTGCTTTAATGAGTATAACTGGCCAGTGTTATTATCGCTGAGAATGAAAGCATATGCAAACTAATGACGAACGTACGAAGCGAATTAACACTCACGTGTGACATGAGAGAGAAGGAAAGATGTGTAACATATTTTTCGAAAGTTATATGACTCGTATTATTAACGTGTAATAGGGAGTGGTATTACAAAAATACCATAAATAAATACCAAATAAACTATCTGACGAGTATACTTTCAGAACATCGTGTGTTATAGAATATGTTGAAGTAAAGCACAATTATGTGTCAAGGAATCGAGCAGTTAATACATTTTTCAGCTGAAAGTATTTGACAAATTATTGTTCAATAATGTTAAAATTGAGGATGCACGTTATACCGAACCTCATTATCAAGCTTCTTAATGGTAATAAATTAAAGTGAGCTCGGTAATTTTAATTCGTATTTAATTGAAGATAAATTATATAAATGAAAGCTTCCTGCACAGTTAGTATAATAAAAATACCGTTCGTATTCGTAAATTTTGTGACATTTAGCACTATTTCACGTGAAACTATATCAAAAGTCGCTTAAAATGTCTGATCGAGGTTTAAGTAATGACTGTAATTCTGTTGCTGTACACTAATTTTCACAAATCCACATTTTAATTACTCTGTTTACTCAACAATATATTAGTTTTAAGTATTTCTATGCCAACGTTCAAGAATTTAAAAATGTCTGCTTTAAATTTAATTGTAAAAAAGAGTAAAAGGGAATAGATATTTTTTTAAGGAGTAATAAAAAATAAGGAATAATTATTTCGAAGCAATATCGAGCAGTTATAAGTATCATTTGCAAAATATATGACGTTATAAATTTCAGAACTTGATCTGCTTGCGTGATCGTATACGATACGTGCAAGTTAATAGTTGGCCGATCTGCATGTATCGTTATTCACCATCATCGGACGACGTGCACAGCAAAGTAGGAAAGATGGACAGATATCACAGATGTTTAACTCTTTTCGGTAACTTGAGTACCGCATGTTGAATTGCAATTTCTTTGCTAATTAACATATCGAAGGGACGCATCGATAAGAGGGCCCTCAAAATGTCACATCGTTAAATTGTTTAGCGGAGATCCCACGGATAACGTTAAATGTCATCGCCCTCAGGCCAATAGACGTATGGAACTTTCTTCTCTCGATTTCTTTCCGATGTTCCCTTCTTGTCTCTGACTTTTGCGTCCTTTATTAACATACATTTTAAACATACATAAACGCTTCTTACAGTGACGTTTAACGGTATAGAGTGACGTTATGTACCGTCATACGATGACTCTATACTTCTACAAGCAGCTTTCCATAATGTCGGGAGGATATATTTAATTTTTTTCGATTTTCACTTCATTTATAATTCTCCGATTATTAGGGATTGTAATTAGTCAAATCAACGTAATCCCTAAGAATGCAATTGATCCAGATTTACAAAGAAGTAACGATATTAAAATAAATTACTCTTATAATCAGCAATGAGCTGCATAGAGAATAATGAAATCACGCAAAGGATAAATTCGTCTTCGAAATTCGCAATGTTCCAGAGTAACTCCGTTTATGGAAAACGTCCGTTGTGAAACTCATCACGTCGATTAACAAAGGTGACAGGAGCAAGTGGGCATTTATATAAGTATAAAATTACACCCAAACTAATGATAAAATTATACTCGACATGCGCATGCAATTTATTTATCCTAGATAGACCAGCGACGAACAATGATTAATCGCTACTAGATTTCATCCACGGATGAATTATTCATGAAAACTGGAACGAGTTCACTTGTTCGAATATTTGCCCACATTATACAGACACTTTCTTCGGGGTACATTTACGTTTGGCTCGGACAGTTTTGTTGTACTTGTGGGATCAATATTCTTTCAATGCCAAACGGTATTTTACGCTTTGGATATACCTATATCAAACGTTTTTTCCGGATGACATTAATGACAAAATTGGAGAAAAGTAGCCGGCAAATAAATGTAAAAGGTCGACAGAAGTATGGGAAATCGGAAAACACATGTTTCACCGAAGAACGATGCAACGTTGGAATGAGTATGAACGACCTTATCAGCCGATTAAAACGACGATCGACACGTGAGTTCACGCAACTTTCGCTAATGATGTATCCACGCAGTTTGAATGGCTGTACAGTCTAACGTGCTGAGCGATGCAGCCTAGTTCGACGCGTCTATTGTGAAAGCGGATTTTGCAGCTTGGCATAATGTAGAATAAATATTGAACCATCGGATCGCTGTCTTTCGACTCCGTTTGAAGGCCGCCGTACGCATTCGAAACGCGTTTACTTTGAATATTGACTGTGCAAATATGCACATCTATAAGCGTGATTACAAATCTATTATCGATTATCTGTTCAAACTCCTTTTCCTATTTACACCTTCTAAGTATTTTTCACTGTCTAATAAATATCGCTATGCTATTATTATTCTACTAAACTGTCGATGATATACCACTATAATGTCAGTAATTAAAGATTATTTAACTCAGAAAATTAAAGTGATTTTTAATAACATTTGATGAAACATTGGTGTATTCGAACTACTGAAACAAATTTTTATTCAAGACAAAGAAACTGCTATACGTTAATTTTTTGTATTACAATAAATATGTAACTTTTGGCAAAGTTAATTTCTATGTTAAATTATTGGGTGGGCAAATAAGTAATTTCGGATTTTGTTGATAGATTTAGCCGTTCAGTTGCAATTGATAAAAGCCACAGTAAGGCCATTATCGATTCAGATCGTCATCGGATAATAACCAACTTAATAAAACTATATTTTCAAGTAAAAATGTTTTTTCCTTTTTAATTAAAGTCCGCAAATAGTTACTTACCAACCCAATGCATGCAGGGGCCAAGCGAAATGTCCATCTTTCATGAGGATGAAATGCCCAGTGGTTTTTTATCCCACGACTCCGTCTCTTATCGCGCGACTAATTGCAAACCTTTGTTCGCACTCGACGAGCATTTTTCACTCGCATTGTGGTGCAACCTTTACGCATATTGCATAGTTCTTACGTTTGTTTCGTCAACATCTGCTCAAGCAAGTGTTCGGCTGAAACAAAAGACTCGAAAAATATATAACTCGGACGATTCGAACATATTAACATTCAAACGATATGCACAATCTTTGGCAAAGCATTAAAGTTTAATGCCTCGTTACAGCGGCATTATGACGCGCGGCGAGTTTCTCCCGGGAGTAAAAAGGGCTCGTCGTTTTCATTATCGTAAAACCGCCAAGTCGTGTGAAGGAAATTTAAAACGGTAGTTCGCCGTCCAAACGTCGCAACATTTGTTTTCTCCTTGTAACAAGTTGCAGGATTTCCCGCTGAAGATTAAATCGTTAAATTGCGGTTTATTTAATAATATGATTACTTCTAATTATGCAATAAAGTTATCAGTAGTCAAATATCGTAAAATCCGTGAAACCCGAAGCTCAACTGAATATAATATTATTCATCGTATTCTCAGGTTTCGTTCTAGAGCCTGAAAACAATGCATTTCAATGTGTCATTAAGCGAGTGCAACTTTTAATCAGATGGTATTAAAGACCTCATAAATCTTTGATTGGGGTAACGTCCTTTGATCGTTTGACACAGATTCTACAATTAGTAGATAGCCTCGTGGGGAAAAGCCTTCTTTGCGAAATCCGATTAGTGTATTCTATGGAGTTATGATGTCGAAGAATATTTATTCATGAGTTAGTCACTTTTCAAATGAAAGTGCTGATTTAAGAGGCTCTACGTGGAATTGCTTGTATAAACAGCTATACACTGTCCATAAATAATTTGTATATAGCTCTTTCACCAAAAGTAATCATGCACAATTATTACTTAAATAGCAATTATTATATTTCAATCATGTACATTTGTACAAAATATAATAAAATATAGGTCATTTTTCTATATGATTATGTACACAATAGTTAAGAAGAAAAATTTCGTTAGAAGAATAATTATATATAATGATTCGATAGAGGTGGTTCAGCCACGTAAGAACCAAATTGTGATCGAAGGCGGGTGTTTTTTTGGTTCCCTCCGCTCCGTTCGCCCATTTTTATTTGTTAAATGTTACGAAGTAACTGGTTCACTGGTGCTCGATACAACGAACAAGTCTAAAGTTAGGTAATACCCGAATTTCACTTTCAATCCGTTATACACGTAAATAAACTTAAGGCACTGATCGAATATGACCACTGCAGTTATGTGTTCGCGAAAATCGTGAGAACCCGTGTCATGAGCCATTATGCAAGGTGTGTGATAACACGAGCTTTTTTTCTGGCTTTAATTTCTTCTCCTTTGCGGTCGTTCACATCAAATTTAATCACGAAATTAGCATTAATTAATTCATTACTGTTAAATAGCGAAATAATACATTTTTTATATGTGCCTGATCATAACCGGAAAATGACTCACTTCAAATCTCTGGACAAATGCATTTCTCTTCGTTATCTTCATAAACACGTTTTCTGGTTTTATAAATGCTTTACTTTCTCAAATTAATTAATCGATTAAGCAATGCACTTTATGAGCTTACTTCATGAAGTAATCGTATTATTCGGTACCCCGTACTTTTATTCAGAAAAGGTAAGTGACCTTATTTCATCAAGATGCGCAAATACTTTCATAGTCGGTTTTGCAAACAAAAGATTAAAGAACAGGAATTTTTGAAGCAAGAGTACTGTTACGCTCACATAACGCGTTATTACACTAAAGCTAAAATAACTTGATATGAAATTTTTTGTTCAAATTTATACAATTCCCAAGACGTCTTGAAACAAGAACGATAGGAAAAAAAAGTCCCAACAATTTGTGGTAACCTACAATAGACAATAACGATAATTATAAAAGCAATTTCAAATCAATTCTGACACATCAACCAAGTTGATACCAAAATGGGAGTATAATAAATTCCACCAGAACGTGTAACTGTTAATATCTAATTTGTCGCGTTTCGTCACAGTCGCAAGATGCTCCCTTTAAGAAAGTACCTACTTTTTTTCACCCACCGTTCACGCTGTTTCTCAATTCTATTAAAGTCTCATCTGAAGATAATTATAGCTTTAATAGATCCTAAGTGAGTTTACAAAGTAGAAACGTTTTCGCGCTTGAAATGCACAACAACAAATCTTTCGCTATTTTCGATCAATTAGACACATACTGGAGTGTGAAATGCTTTTGTTCTATTTATAATTTCAACGCATGACTTTTTTGCTACCTCATTAACTTTAGATAATCTATTTGTTATTCCGTTTATTCTTTCCTATTTTCAAAATAAGGAATAAAATTTTTTTATTGCCATATTTTATTAAAACTTTCAGGCTTTAAATGTTACAGTTGTGCGGGCAGTTCAACACGTTTTTAATTAAAATGTAAATTACTATTGTTTAATGTGATTAAAGTGTATGAGCGCAGTGATAGGAAAATAAGATACGACTCGAACAGTATTTTCTATTTTAAAAGGCGAAATTGAAATAGTTTGTGCACTTTATGTAATGCGAGATAAAACTAAGATTCTAAGCGCAAGTTATGCAAAGTTTTGCAATTTTCATGAGATATTGTAGCTGCATTAAATATGACAAACGACTGAAAAAGTCGTCGGTAATACTGCTATAAATGCCGGGAAGTAACCTGTGTACCAACTAAAGGTACGGATTTACAACGGTGTAGACCACACCTGTAGTGTTCAGCATTGCTTACAGGCTTTCAGAACTAATTTTGCGACTACGGAGTTCATACGCAGCGCTAATAAGTACAAATAAACGCTCGTATGAGAATATACTCTCACAAATGTATGATTTATTATTTGTAACAACGACATATCTTGAAAATATTGATGGTTAAAGAAATTTTGAAAGTTTACTGTACTGATGGTTTAGTATAAAGCCAATTATCGACAGGTATGTGCAAACGCTCGTTAAATATGTTAAAAGTAATTACCTTATAATCAATCATCCAAAAATGACGTAACTGCGAAATTTTAAGACCTAGGTTTTACATATTGCACACTTCAAATACTTAAAATTTATAATAATTTTGCGAAATAACAAACGGTTAATATCCGCCAATAAAGCAATAATTAAAACTAAAAGGTGTACTGTAAACTTGATGTATTTGCATACATTTCAATAATTTGAATAGATCATACATTTTAGTAAAATATTGCTGTGACGGGAAGTTAATGTAACGGCATTTTTGTGATTCTTTTCAGAGAACAGTACTTATTCAACGTTTTCGAAGTCATCGTGTCAACGTTAGAGTCGAAGCTACAAAGGATAGAAAATTTAGATAAAGCCGTTGAACACTTAATGAGGAGGGTGGAAGCACTGGATTCACGAGTCAACGATAATATTGATAAAACGGATGCAGTTATCACCAAACTGAGGACGTTGGATTTAAAGTTATTCCACGCGCAACCCACACTTCCGCCGGAAGTGGTGGAAGCTTCAAGGATAGCGGAAACCAGAAGTACACCGAACGAAGAAGGTAAAACTTTCAATGAAAGAAACGCACTGTTGCTAACTGTCATAATTATTTATTGAGATCGCTCTAAATGGGGAAGAAAACAACTCGAACTAATTTCATATATTTTTTTATACGAGAAATGTAAAAAATTCCCTAATGACCGCGCATCATACCTCCGGACATGATCTTCGAGTAAAAAGACGGATATTTTATGTTAGATCATCAGAGATTTTCCTTTTATATCTGCTCTTGATACCTTTCTATTTTACTTCACTGAAGCGAAACCGTTGAAAATATCAGCAATTTGAAGTTATGGTGTAAGATACTTCCGCAAACGTAAATTGATTAACGAGCCGTTCATTCAGATGTTTTACATCGGCAGCAGAACTCACGCTATATCTAAATTCGTAAAAGTGCAAGTTTCACGAACTCGACCGTACTGCTCGGCAAAAAGTTGTAATAAGAGTACCATTATGGACAATAAGAAATCTTTACAGTAGTTATTTCAATCGCGCCAGGAATAATAAAGTGTTGCAAAAACGTAACGTGAACTTTTATTGCAGTTCCAATAATTCGGTTGATCCATCACGATGACCCATCGCCCGAGTCGCTGGGTGAAAAGTTATTGTCGCTGGACCAGAAAGTCTCCGACATTGATAACAAGTTGGTAAACCTGAAGAACCAGCTAGACAACAACTTTCTGCCAAGTGATGACATTAATGCCGAAGCCAGCGAGAAGAAGCCTATCAGCATGAATGTCATCGAGATCACGAAAGCGATGAGCAACGAGGTCATGAACCATGTGACCATCGAAATCGAAAACCTTAGACAGGCTACCGGCAACATGGACCGGAAATTGCAATTCCACATGAATCTCGTCTCCGAGAACTTAGGCTCCGTATACAGCATGATGAAAGACGTGCACGAAGCGGTGGTGGACAAACATGTACCCACCAACGTGACAAGTTCGCGCGCTCGATCGAAACCGAGCAAAATCGACCGACTCGTTGAGCAGATGAATCCTATGCTCACTGTCACGCAAAAGATGGATGAAGTTTGGAATGTTGTGGTAAGATGATAAATATTTATTACAATTCTAGATCTGCATTGTTTGCAAACGTATTGTTAATATATGTACATAACAATCACAGTAAATTAACATTGCAACATCCATTGTTCATCCTCGAATCTTTCTTGGCAATATAAAAAAATAATTACTGATGGTGTAATGCTATTTTTACTTCGTAACAAAGTTGAATCTGCAAAAAGTTAATCAAAGAAGGCGGTCAATCATCTTTGCTCCATATTCTACTTGCATATCATTAAGGAAGACAAAGTGCACTTTTGATGGAGCACGTATGTTACAAGTGGGTTATAATGTTCAACAACTAATTAATCTGGGTAAATAGTAGAAGAAACTGAAGTTATTATAGAACAGCGTATGCTGAAGCACACGTGTACCTACGATCAAATCAAGTAGAGTAATTTATTATTAGAATGGTGAGAAACGCTTTGAATAGAAGTCTTGCTTATTGGGATCGCAAACATTTGCAAGTTCTATTAAATCGTAATCGCGGAGCGTAGCAATTCAACACCATCACTCGGCCCTGAAATGCATCTCTGGTGTACCGCGACGCGCAAGACACCGGAGTACATATTACACATTTGTTACAGCTGCAGAATGTATGTCGGTGTGCATCAACTCAAGAAGTGACGGGGAATAGTTTACCTCGCGCCTTCTTACTCATATTTCAAACATTGTCTCCCCTATAAAAACACACGGGAAATATGCAGGTTTCGCGTTCACTTATTTAGCTGGAAATGAAAATGTAAAGAGAGAACTATGATTGCAATGCAGAATTAATTAAATATGAGTCCCATACCTTGAAAACGTCGTGTAAATATTTCAATACCATTAATCAAAATCTGTGCCGCGGAACGTATAGGACAATCGATAGGGTATTCGTTTCGCTATTGCTTTATCGTATTTATATTGTTGCCTACGTAACGCTCGTTGTTTATAAACGCAGGAAACATTGATTGTAAAGGCGCAAATTTATTGTACTATTATACTACGTAAATTCACTCGTAAGGGTGGAAAGTAAAAAATGAAATTGGTATATTTACAGGTTGGAACTAAAAGCTCAGTGGACCATCTTGTTCCGAAATCGGATGAGCTGTTGACTCAAACTCAAAGACAAGAAAGGGCCATTAGCGAAATTCATGCCGATTTGCGATCGAAGACAAATCAAATAATAGAGAATCTAGAGGGTGTTGAGAGTCGTTTGAAGAAACAAGAAGATGATGTTGCAACTCTGGCGCAACGGCCTATTCCGGCGGAATTACTGCTCGATCCCACAATTGACAGGCTCGTTGAATACGATCCAACGAGGTTGGTAAAATACGACTACAAAAATTGACAGACATTTATGTTCATTATAAATTAATATCAAAACCGAAATCCGCAATTAGTGTGCTTTTTTATCGCTTAATTTAATGCTTCTGAGGCAATTTAATAACATTTGAAAAAGTAAAAATCAAGGAACTGAAATGAAAGCACTCTTTCATAAGTGGTAACGTAAGTTTCATAAGTAATAATTGGTCTTTGCAGTGGCCAATTATTTCCGTTTCGGTTTAACCGCGTTAATCGTCATGTGTCTAATTGTGTTAGTTTCTGCTCGCGTTCGAAGTTCATAAATACGAAAGGACATTAAATTTACAAAAAAAGTCGATAAATCATAATGAAATACATCACTTATAGAAAGTTTACGATCAAGCCTATAATTATACTGCTCCTTTTAATTGATGTTGAAAGTGAAGAAAAAGAATATCTTTTTACTCCCTGGTTAGATACATTGCGCTTGATGATATATCGACCGAGACGACTCCGACAACGAACATCGTTACAACAACGATCTCATCGAACTCGACTTCATCGACATCATCTTCCGTCTCGTCGACCTCCTCCACAACCCCAATGACATCAACTTCCCAGTCAACCTCTCAAAGATCAGTTACAAGGAATCGTGGAGTGATATTCCCTAGCGTGAAGAACAAACCTAGCCCAGCAAACTCAACATTCACTACAGATATTCTCGTCAACGTCAAGGATGTGAAGGTAAAACACTAACTGACTCAGTAAATATAATACATGCACTAATGCGTAATTGTATACTCTAACGAATAATTGACATATTTTTAGTTTTCATTCGCAACGTACGATTTTATTCGCGATGAATTAAAAACACACTATGAACAAAACAATTGTTTTAGGCAAAACTACTATTCTCGCGTAAACTATTCGCAAGTCGTTCTTTCTTACTTTTCTACTTGACAAAAACTTTTACTCGTTATAAATCTCGGTTGTCTTCGTAATATCGCGTTTCGAGAACGTTCAAAGCGAAACTAACAATTTGCGGGCGAACGATGACTGGTGAAACAAGTACTTTTCATAGAAAACATAATACATTTGTTGTTGAAAGTATAGGCTGGTGGCGGAAACCTGAATGTTCTTTTAGGCACCGCGTCAACGATCTCGTTTTACGGACGCGGTGAATTGATTTTCCAAATACTTTGCGAAAGTGTGGAATACGTTACTCGAAGTTATGCTGAGACTCGAACCAACTGTACATCGTTACATTTTCTTACGCGTTTGACGTTAAGACGCGCGACATGCGTCGCGGAATTACAGACTCGCTCGGAATACGTAAGAGAACACAATTGACGAAAAAGGTAATACCTGGAAACGTGAGAAAGTCTGAAATGTACCGAAGGGGAGAAAGGTGGTGTATGTTACATATGAAAATATTGTTACACCGGTAAATCATCCGAGCAAAAACTTTTCTTACGGTTATTCAAGAAGTGCACTCATAACAGATAATAACATTTATAGAAGGAGGAACGAAATTTAATGATATTATGAAAAAGGAAGTAAACTGAATACACCGCAAACTAAACTTACGTTTCTCGATTTCGCAGTATCAAAAAAATACGAAGCTGTTGTTCGTCAAAAGATTTACTTTCCTCATCAAATATCATTTTATATCTGCATTTACTTATTTTTAAACAGTCGTTTTTATTTTTATATATATTCTTTCTAATCATACTAAGAATTTTTAACATTTAGTTTGTTAATATTTTTGAACATTTTGATTAATAAAACTTTCAATTTCACGGTTCCACAATATGTATCATACAGTTTGTAATTAAAGTGACGAAATAATTTTGCACTACGTAAATGTCACTATCGCCGCGTTGAGTGATCACAGTAAAGTGTTCATCACTTATTATTATCTCGCCCGATTAATGATCTTTGTTTCGTCTCCTGCCGAAATCTTGTCTCGCAATCAAGTCGCATCAATCACCCAAAGAGAAATCTGCAGATTTGATATTCGTTGTATCATGTAATCCTCTGTTTGTTATCGTTCCCATTGCAATTAAAATTATCATTCTTATTCAATTCCGGCCAGCGGGGAAAATAATTTTTAGTTGCATTTAATAATTTCAAAACTAACAACATGGACGTTGTTTTTATTTCCTTTACAATTTGTACAATTATCAATAATATTAATTACTTCGGATTACTATTACGATACGAAAAGGACGAAAGGTCGAGCTTTCAGATCTGCAGATTAATGGAGTGACGACTCATTTATTCGAAACATTTTTCATCACTGCCGATTAATGCCGTGAGTATCACAGGCAATTCTTCATTACTTCGTACAATAGAGTCGACGATTTAATACACATATTTTACAGGAGACTAATGTTGTCTGAAGAATGTATATTTAACAAAACGGTTTTATCAGATAATTCATTATTTATTATTCATAAGTAATAATAAGTAATAAATAATTTACAGTCGAAATTTAACATACGAGATAAATTTAATTATATAATAAATAAAACATTAATTACATCAATATACGAGATATAAAATAATGGTTACGTGTAAATTAGGGAAAAAATTAAATACTTTAAGTTAATTAACGAAGTTATTTAATTGACAGTTTGATTCTGTTAACTCAAATATTTCTCGGAATATTTCGTAATCTATATTTCGAATGAAAAGCATTAGAAGTATAACGGTTTTATTACTAGATCGAGATAAAGACTACTGGATAGCCTGGTGCCCCATAGGCCCTGTTTATAACATTTCGCCAAGCGACAGGGATCTCTCTCTACTCGAGAGAAATCGAATTTTTGCTACGTTTCTAAAAATCGGCAACTGTTCTCGACACGCTTTGAAACTCGCTTGCATATCGTTTAAAATCTTGATACAGTAGCAGAGAAACGTTTCAATTAAATGTACGGAATGTTATTTACCTT
>JABFPT010000433.1:19230-39752 GCA_022817245.1 Nixonia krombeini | reverse complement strand
GTGTAGTAAATAATAAGAAAGTGACGGTCAAAATGTCCGTAAATAGAATAATTTCCCAAATACCATGCAGATGACAATTTTCGTGCTCAGACTTATGCGAGTTTCTTTGCAATATTTGCGTGTTGAGCAGTCTAACAAAAGAATGGCCAGGTAGATAGGTAAAAGTACACTCCGTTGGTTTCAGGCGGACTTTAGCCAGGTACGCCAGGTGGTAACCTCTTTTTCCCCATCTCTCTTGCACTACCGCTTCCTTCGGGCCTCGTTGTTCTCGCCTCGTTCCTTTTTCCTCAGCCTCGAACAACAGCTGTTTCCCTCCCTTATTGTCACCAGACTGTTGCGCCCCCTGTCCTCCCGCTGTCCTTCGCTACTTTTGCCTGGCGCACGTACCATTTTAAATCGTTAGAACTTACTCCGAACACGCGACGGGCGATAAACGGAACGACAAGCTACGCTTTTGAGGAGTGTATTTGATCGGCCCGTGGTTTCGCTCGGACCGGGGCTAATCCCGATACGCTTGATTTGGCCCCTTTAGTAATTCATTTGGTCCATATGTTCGTGAACCTCCGTTTGAAAGTTGCATTATAATTTACATTAATGACAGTCCGTGATGTACGATGTAGTCGGAAAAGAGAAAAAAAATGGAGGAAATTCTAAAAATTCAAAAATTGCTCTTTTAGCCGTTATAATTTTTAGGCAACATTTGTTCCAGCAATATGGCAGAGTAGGTATATCGAACGAATTATTAGGTGTATGGAATACTGTATGTAGCGAATATATCAACTGAATTATCTGACAATTAATTGTGGATGGCTGAAAAAATAAACTGGTAAAATGAGGTTGAATAAAGTGATACTGGAAAGTCCTTCACGCGTACATTTGCGCGACACATGTACGCGTATTAACGTGCATTTACGACGCAGCAGGATTACGTTCGAGGTCCTCCAGTGTCTTGCTCGACACACGAATATATAAATAGAATCTCGCCAGTACAGTGTTATCGATTTCGAGCGGCACTCGAGTCTGTGGAAGCTGCATAAGTTGACCACGAAATATCGTGTCATTTCATAGAACATCTGGAATATTTTTCGGAAATCATAGATCGATTATTGACTTACACTTGAAAGCTGGCAACGGCCACGTGCAGCTGACGCCCCTCACGGAAAATATTTGAGAAGAAAATGCTTTCCAAAAGCAAATATTTTCGAATGCAAATATAAAACTTACAAATTTACTTCACTGAAATTTACAGCTGTCATATTTCGCGACAAAGAATGTAAGCAGGCCGCGAACTGCAATTGAAAAATAGATGAGAAAGCGTCATAAAACACAGCCGTGTGTTTCATAAAAATCTTGGGCACAGTTGGTTTTTAATGTCCGAAAGTTACACTTTGTTGGGCCAGTAAAGAACACGACATATGCGCGTATCACAATAAATTTATACCCTCGTTATTACAAGTCTTGATCAGAAGCCCAGGCATCTAAATTTGAGATGCACTTTATTGTGCGTTTATATCATGCAGATACATACGAGGACTGTATAAATGTGTGTGCCCGTAATATATTTCAATATTGCTATAACAATGAAGATTAATTCGAACTTTCATTAAATTACCGAAAGATATATTTAAAATAATTTTGTTCCTTTTCCCTGCATTTAAAAATTTGGAACATTTATCTTCTCCTTATACTCCCATTACACAAACTGTAGAGTATTTATGGATCGCATATGAACGTGATAAAAAAATATCGCTAATATAAACATGTAGTTGCAGTTATAGAAAGAGTAAAGAGATAATTTTTGTTCCGAGACTACACATGTTCTTCATGCAAATTATTGATTGCGTACACTAAACTAATTATTGGTATTAACACTCACTGGTATCATTTTTTAATGAAAACATTTATTTTTTGTCGTACTGTATCTTTTGAGAAGTCACAGCAGTCGAGAAGTAATCACCTTTTCATATAGTGACATAAAAGATGAAATAAATAATTGGAAATAAAATGCAATAATGAGAAACGGGGAAGTGTATTCCAATTAAAGTCCCCACGTGACACGTGAGACTCGATAAGTGTATTGTGAATTCTTCTTGACCTATATCAGCGACCGTATCATTACTCTGCGAACATCTGTATCTTTCAAAAATTGCGTTACAATTTCGTGTTGAAATAGCTGTATAATAAATATCGATCTTAGTCCTCCCACTGCCGACCGCGTCGTTCCGTTCGAAAAAGTGAATGGAAAAAGGGCAAACTTGATCCGCGCTCGACGTCTTCTTCCGTTCGAACGAGTCGCTGCAGTTGTTTCTCAAGAGAAACGTAAAGTTCCAAGGCTTCCGGCCGCTGAAACGTTCGGCCGAGCCTCGGCTTCCGCTCGGTTTATTGTTCGCTCGGCGGCTCTCGCAGAAGGACGACGGGTCGGGGCAAAAAAGTCCAACAAATCGAATGTCTATTGACAGAAGTGAAAAGCGTACTCGCACACTCACAGCGCACGGGCCATTTCATCCTTCCCCGGATCCCAGCCCCCGTCTTGGCTCCCTTTCTCGCCTTCCTTCGCCATTCTCCGGCACTCAGGTAGCGCGCTGGAAGCGGATATTTTCGTCGCGCGGAAACCTTGTCGGGAAACGTGTTTACTCAAGCCGCAGAGACCGGCGGCACCTTCGTCAACGACCCCTCCGCAAATAGATTATTGGTTAATTTACTCGCCCGCGTTATCGCCGCCACGATACTCGCTGGGACAATGACGACGCTCTCGCATTCTCGGTTCGAGCTGGGATAGAATCTGGTCGAGTAGGCGCCTTTGCTCGCCCGTGTCCCTCCCGGCTCTCGATTTCGCGCGCCCACCCGTTTCAGTGGGCCCGAGCACTGCCGCGGCTGTACACGCGCGGTCGCCGCTCTATCGGCCGAATATCCGCGGGAGCGTGCGTCCAATTACGTCGTTCTATCCCCGATCCCGCCGCTTCCATGCGCGACCTTTTGCTTCCATGCAAAAGTGTCGCCTTCTTTTTCCGTACTCGCGTTTAAAGGCATTCGCGGAACGTGCCGGAAACGAACGTGGGACGATCGCACGCGGAACCACGGCGAACGCGCCATTCGCCTCGAAGGCCAACGCCGCCGCTACGCGCGCACGTCTCATTTACCGCCACTCGGAATCTCCGCTGCATGCTGACGTTGCGGAAGTTTGATTAAATCCGAATCCGATGCGTGCTTTACCGCAGCTTCGCATTCGAACTTCGTTTACTGATCGTATATAAATCCATCGGCGTCCAGCCAGATCCTGTATTTATTCATTTCTAAAGCAAGACCCTAAGCACAGCTGAATAATATAAAATCTTGCGTTAATATAATTAACGAAATTGTATTTCCGTGACAGCGATATGAAAATGTTCACTCAATTGCAACAGTGTCTACGCTGTATTGCAAATGAGTTTACGTTTCGCGTTGCAAACGGACATTGTCTTGTTTCGTTAAAAAGGACACTTTCTTGCAGTTGCCTCAGGACATTGGGGCAATTTGCTTCCCGCAATGCAAGATACGTCTAGACCGTGCGTTTAAACGAATATGCTCGCGGTATGAGGTTGCATCGGCAGAACTGGTGAACCATGTGATTTCATGGTAACCCGAAACTGTGGCCTGTCGAGCAAGACAGGACGATGCAACGATTTCACAAAGCAGGCTATGAACAAAAGCTGCGGAGAAAGTGGCCAATAAACACGGCTATTAACACATTTCAGCCAGGCGCATGAAATAACATTTGCAGTGCAGAAAGTAAATGCATTTCAATCATACGTACCCTTCGTCACATAAAAAAATAAAATGACGTCACGATTCGTTAAACTGGACGTTGCGTGGCGAAGCAAGAGAACAAAAGTACTGGACGGCGTAAGAAACTTGGAAAAACGGGAAAGGGGAAGTGAATTTCTATCGGCAGACGCATCGATGTTAAAATATAGTCGCATTGACGATTTTTAACCTTCTAACCGTTTAACCTTCCCCTTCGCCGTAACACCGTTGGCTCGGAGCTTTGGCCCCGCTGGCGACTCAGAGGCTAGCAATGCGGTTCTCCGGCGGCTGCCTGCGCTCCGATCGAAATCAAAAGAAGTATCCTCGTATTGTACACGCATTGCATAGGCACGGGATAGGTTGCCTCGCATACAGGCTTGATTGGCCTGCAGCCGACTCGGTTTGGTCAGCTGCTGGGCACGGCCTGCCGAGCGTTGCCAGTTTCGCAAAGCAACGACAGTGATTGCGGAGGCAACCGGTTGCTCCTACTAAAAATACGCGACGGAAAGCCGAAGACTCGGTTAATGCTCTACCAGAAACAGCGCGTCCTCTGCACCTAATATGTACTTACCGCACACCTTGGCTAAAGTCATCCGCATGTGCGCCTGGCCGCCGTTGCCCTCGTCATCGCTTCTGGCTCCGGTGAAAAGAAGCGGACGATGAAAAGAACGAGCGAACGATAGATCACGCGCTACTTTTCTCATTCAACTAATATTTACTGCCACACCTCGGCAATCAGTCCTTTAACAACGTATCATTAGATGATGTGCTCGAGGAAAGAGCGGAGGGTCGATACTCTGCTGAGTAACTTTGTGAACACGCGTTTCGAATTTTACAAATTCATTTTTCGTCGTTAGGAGCATCGCCAGTAGCAATCTTCTAATAGATATGTGGTTAAATCGCTGTTGCAAGCATGAAATTATTTAATTTGTAAACGACTCGAACGGCAGTCATTTTTATGACGATACAACATTTCTAAGTAATCAATTAAAAGGCATTCGATTCTCACAGTCGGTAAGAAACTCTTGTTGGTACACACTTTATGAAAATTTATAGTACCCGCATGAAAAAAATGGAAACAATTGTATGCATGTTTCCACAGTCACTATTCAGTTAAAAGATTGATGAGTTTATAGGTCTTAATGTAGTAGATACTGTGAAACTTTTTCAACTGTATTTCTGTATTGAATAATTCTAGTCAGTTTCTTCAGCAAAATTTTATCCATCTTTTTAAATAATTGTACAACCAAAGGATCTGTATTGGGACATATTTTATTGTAGAAATTATTGTATATAATAGCAGATTAAGTATATAATATACTTATAAAGTAATCTATTATGTCCGAAACGCCGAAAAAAAAATATTTAAAACATAGTAGTATTGCAAATATTTCTTTACAGTATTGATAATAACTTATTAGATACGGTAACTTTTATAATTAAAATGTTTTCGATTCATAACCACAAATTATACTTTTCCAGCGACAACTGATTCGACTATTAAGTACTTCTGCTAAAGTATACAATAGAACTCCTTATCAATTCAGTCAGAAACTTTCAACATTATTCTCAGTTATTCGTTCTTAGCGAATTCTTAGAATAGGCAAAAAATCAACCAACATTGTGTGCGTGTGTCTTTGTTTGTACAATTTCATTTTCGAACAGCGAAACAAGGCAAATCGTCAGGAACGTGAGAGAATTGAAGACTACCTTCCGACCCATGACGCAACAGCGTCAAAGTGAAATTTTATAAATATTTGCCAAATTTCGACAATCCGCAAAGCACCTTTTCGCAAGTCCACGTGCGTTTGATGAAACGTCGTGCAAAGTATTCGTTTCACGACAAGTTCATTTTGGAACCAGTTCTAATCAGAAATTCATCAACGATGATATCACAAAGCAAATCTAAAACCGTAGTCATGTAATCTGAAAGTTATGCGGTACACGAAGAAAAAGAGTCATTAAATTTATAACGTAATTTATAACGAGAAAAATCTGGTTGGCGGATCGTCTTGGTGCGAGTCTTGCATCACAACGTGTAACATTTATATCGTCGTATCAGGAAATATACAGTTTACACGTTCGCGTAGTAAATATTGAACTTTCCGTCGTAAAGTTTCACCAGGTTGGTGGAATCGAATTTATTGGAAGTTCAACACCGCGGTTTTTTCTGTTTACGTCCCAGGCGATGACGCGTTGCGTGGCTGCGTTGCACACCGATTCTCTCCACCTTGAGGAACAATCGTGGGACAGTGGGGTCGGTGACGCTGAATCGTTTGCGAACAGGAAGCGAGTGATAATCGCACTTAGAATAATCAGAGCTTTTTCCTCCGTTCCACGCCACGGCTGTGCGAAATGGCGACTTGCGCACGAATCAACGACTTCGAAGCGTTGGCCTGAAACAATGTCGGTGGCTGATTTTTAAAAACGAGGGAATTGCGTTGCGTATTCGCATGAAGAAAGACGTGGCTGCGCGGCAATCTCGTACAAGCGGGAGAAAACAAAAAAAAAGAAAGGAATGGAGAAGAATTGGTAAACAGGCGCCGCTTTTGACTTAATTAGAATCGACTCTGAGCGGTCGTCGTTGGCCCCTTTGTCAAAGAGGAGCTCGTGTTTGAATTTTTATTAGACACGAGTAACGTTCGCCTTGCTGGCTAACGTTAGACCCGCAGATTGCGTTACAAAACTTAATTCCGGTTATTTCTAGAGGATGACCGAAGTCGAATGAAAGCGATTCTTCTTATTTCATCAGTTTTATTGCCAACGGTCTTTTTCATCTTTCGATTTTATTATATAATTTTTGATGGCCACAATTAAAATTTAATAATCGGGATTGTGCAGTTTGGTTGCTATTTGATATAATGAATTTCTAAGGTCTACGTGATCGTATTCCGTTTCGTTTAGGAACTACTTTTGAATCTATTACCTCATTTAACATGAATGTGATTTCATTGTCGAACAATATTTGACGCGATTAGTCAAATATGCAAATATTTGCATCTTTGACGGATAATACATGAAGCATCTCTTTCTCTCTATTTCAATATACGAAATTCGTTATAAATTCTATGTTGTCGATGTGACAATGCAATGTCGATGCGTAGAGTCGCGCAGTATCACAACTGCTCTGGATATTTAAAAATGTAATGAGAAATCAATCTACGATTTGAATAGGCTTTTCAAAATATTCGAATAATATATTTCAAACACATTTTTTTAAATATTTTTTTTATAAAATGATCTTGTTAGTTTTAATCGTAGATAACACAAGTGATTATGATCTAGTGACTAATTAAACTTTTTCAAATAAAAATTCTCATTTTTCAGTGCAGATTCGAGCTTACGTGAAAGGGTCTTTTTTTACGTAAATTGAATGCGTAGTAAAAGACAAATATAAATAAATATCACTATCTAAAAAGAATTGGTTAGCGTACAGTCAACAATGCCATCTATGATAGAATTGATAGCGCCACCTCACGGCTTACATAAATTCTGATATTCATAATTTAGGATCTCTTTTCATAGGACGTGTATTTTTTTATATATTTGCGTAGAGAACTTAAAATGGGACACCTTGTATAAACAGTTTGGGAAACTTAATGAAACGATCTTCGGCAATAAGCGGCAAAAGATAAGGGATAGAGATAGTAATATGCTCTATAGGCAACGGAACAAATCTTTATAATAGCATTTCTTTCCTTGTTTTAGTTGTATAGATAAAAGAATATTACAAGGCAAAAGTTTATCTGTGGGTTTCCTTAGCAACTTGGATGAGCGGCATTTTTAGATTCTTTAAGTTGAACATTTTTTTTCTATTAGAAGCTTAAACGACGTTTCACGCTTAAAAGTTCATCTGAACCTGCATGTCAAGCAAAAAATTTGGTTGTTGCAGTCGTTAGTCTTTTCAAATAGTGTCTGTTCATCGAGAGTAATATTAATAGTTTACAGTAAAATTACTAAATAATTCAGTAAAATTAAATAATTAAGATTTCAGTTAGATAGAAAATCACTAATGGTTATGTTGATTAACCACTTGAATACATTTTAGCGACTGTATCAGTGAAATACTTATCTAATGCATGTTGTGATTTTTTTGGTTATGTTTGTATACAGTTATTTATACTATTAATCGCTGTGTATTTCACAAATTTTTGGTTACTTTGACTGAAAAATGTCATTAGTGTTTGCTGTAATTAATAATTACATGAAAGTAAATATAATGATTACTAAAGAACATGTTTTTTAATTCACAGCTACCAACAAAAATATCAAGGGGACGTAACCAAAATACTTTTTTAGCTAATATTTTCTGTAGCTTTGACCAATATAGTTTCTCTCGGCGTATGAAAGCAATTCCTGTTGCAAGGAAACTTGACATGTCTGATAAACAGTAACAACGTATTATTTTTGTCGTAACCTGATAAGCTTTTGTATATTTTGTAACCACTTGTGTAGCGTAATTATGTCATTATGCGTTATAACTGTGAAAATATAGCAAATATATACCACAACAGACTATCATGTTTCGAGACCATAATTTCGCTTTCGAAATGCCGCGATTGACACTTTCGATTTCTCGCCCACGGTGAGATATCGCGCGATTCATGGATTCCACAAGCGCGTTCCGCTTGGACGCTCTTACGCTTGAATCTTGTACGAATGTAACTGAAAAAGCACGCCCAGCTTCGATTGTATATGATCGCGAATTTCTTACCCAGATTATCGTTGCAATTAATTTCCGACCGATCGACAACTACATTCTAATATACAGATAATATGCAAATCCCGACCTGCTACACATTCCCAATCTTGTTACACAAGGAGACATTTCTTATTTGATTATTAATTGTTACAAAATGCGAAAAGTTTCGAGACCCGAATCTTACCGTTAGCATCGATAAAGTCGAATCGAATTACCTTTATTGCTGCGTATTCACTGATGGTAAACTTTCGCAAATTCATAAAATATGTTTTATCATTTTATAAAATCATTCGTTTCTTTATTTTCTTAGCATATCATAAAGTCTCCGTATCCCAAGATTTTTGTTTCAGTTGCGTAGACGTGCATAAATAATCACTGACTAACCTCTTTTACCCACGAGACTGAGCACTTGTTGGCTCCGTCGAACTCGTACGGCGAAACACCCTGTTGAGAAGCTCGGTGCGTCTACCAACTTTACCATCAGAGGAACTGAAAAAGCCGTGATAATCGTTTCGTCATTATAAAACATTGACACTCCATTTTGCATTTCTTTTAATAAAACAAAAGACGCCAGTCTGGTTAGGTGAAAAATATATTACATTTGCAAAATATTTAATCAGTACGATTTATCGATTTCTTCACTGAACTTTTAGCGTTTTATTCTTTACAACGTTACTGTTCATTTAACACGGACTTAGAATTTCATGAATATCCGCCATTCATTTATTGAAGATCATTTCTATATTATTTCTTTTTCCATATTATTTTTTGTTTATCCTTGTTTTAAACGTATTATTATATTTTATTAGGCAATAACATTCATTTAATATAACCAACTGTCTGTATGAGTGTTTAATAACATTGCGTGCAATTACTGCAAATTGTATAAGAATGTTCCAGGTACTACGACCGTTCGAGAATATGACGCAGCAATGAACGTCTTTCCACGAAGGGGCTAGAGCAACTACATTATCTACATAAAAATGTTTGTCATAGTGTGCAGCTGAAAGTAATCTAATGCAAACAACAGAAATTAGGAGAATGTAAAGAAACAGTTCTTATTCATTAGTATTAAATGGCATGGCATTACGTAAGTTTGCGAAATGAAATAATGCATTCCGGGGTATGAAAAAGGAAATATATATATACATATATATATTTAAACAATAAAAGTATATCACCATCTTCGTTTATTCGATTAGTTTTCATGTACCAGGTTTCTACTTTAATATCAAATTCGAGGAAGAAACTGGAACGTTCGAGCAATTTAATGAACCGTCGATCAGCATTTTTTCCAAAGTTTGAGCCTGTAACGAAAGCGCATTTAACGCGTTGCTGTTATGGCTTACTCCTTATGAGAAATCTGTATCAGGTCCGCTCGGTCGCGCCGTTCGTGGTGGGGAGGGGTAGCAGTCGGTCACGTGACGCGCCCGGGCCAATGAGCTTGGCTCAGAGCCGGCGTCCGGCACATGGCGGAGGCACCGGCCGAGCCGCCGCAGTCGCGGCACGTCGGCATAACGTCGCAGTCAGTCGCAGTGGCATTCGAGCGAGAGGGTAGTCGCACGCGTCTGCCTCCAAAAAGCCCCTGCTTGTGCGAAGTTTTTAGTTATACACGCAACGCTCTTTCAAGCTTCTACCTGTCGACAAACGAGCCAGCGCGATTTTCTCGAAGAATCGCGCGTGATCTGCATATAAAGATATATATATATGTATATATACATATAAAAGGCATAGATATATTCACGAGAAATATATGTATATTATAACGAAACGACGCACGCGTGAAGAGGTACGAGACGACGAAAGAGTACGTAGTCGAGGAAGAGGATAAGCGAGAAAACACGAGGTACGAAACGAAACGCGTGTGCCCAAACACAAATAGAAAAAGAGATATATATTATTACACACGACTATATATATATATATCTATATACGGATAGCAATAAGGAAGAAAAAGTGTGGCAAGCAGATAATATATTCTATACGTAACACGAGGATAAGCAAAAAGCCGAAACAAGGCGAAACTCGAGTGCGCGTTTTTTACAATTTATTTTTCTACGTCGACCGAGTGTTTCGCGCGCTTTTCCGATCGTCCGTAAGTGTGTGTGCGGCTGTGTGTTCCGGGCTTTCGGCAGGAAGCACAACGATCTCACATTCAGTGCCGGCGTACCGATACAGCCCGTTATCTCGCGCGTGGCACTTGGCGACTCTCGCCATCGTCGCAACAGTTCAGCCAGCTTAGCCAGGCGAAAATAAAACGCCGCCGGAGGCGTAAGGAAAAAGGGAAGACGGGAAACAACAGTACGAGCATGCCGACGAGCTTGTTCAGCGAGATGGAGCGTGGCGCAAACGGCGCGAGCACCGGCTCGCTTGAGGAACAACGGGCCTTACAGCTGGCCTTCGAATTGTCCATGTTGGGCCTGGAGAGCACCTCGGGCTGCCCGGGCGCGGCCAACACCGCCGCTAACGGCGCCAACAACGAGCCGGACCCGTTGCAAACCGCGCCAACCAGCGTCTTCGAGGAGGCCCGTTCCAAGAAGAGCCAGAACATGACCGAGTGCGTGCCGGTTCCCAGCAGCGAGCACGTGGCAGAGATTGTTGGACGACAAGGTTAGACACTCGCTTTCTTCATCACTCTTACATTCTCTTCTCTCCTGCCTTCTTACCTCTTCCCTTTCTTCCTCGATCCCTTCGCTCTCTCACTTTCTTCCTTTCGTCCTTCCGTCCTTCCGCTTTCATTTTATTTGTTGCTACCTGGCTTTTAACACGTGGGATTTGCTATCGGAGTTTGCAACCCGAGCGTACGAACGATGCAGTCGAAAACTTTTGTTTCGTTTCGAGCAAATTCGACCTTCGCAGTGTTTTGTTTTGCACTACGCTTACCGCGAGCCTCGTATATAAACATTTATGTGGAAAATGTCTCTAATCGTACGCGGAGAGTCGAAGACTCGATCGATTCGAATGCCTCGCGAGACAGGCCGTTTACCCTGCGCTTTTTTCTGCCCGTCGCGGATTAAACTCGCGCTGAGCCATATATCTCCTCGGGACAATGAATAATGCATTCGGCTCTACATTAAAGATACATCAAGTATTCCAGTTTCGCGCCCGATGTCGTGTAGCAAATACTGCTCTCCCAATGCAACGATTTACCGTTGAATCGCGCTGTTCGGTCAGTTAATTCCAGCAAAAATATTAAGACTTGAATGTTGAATTTCATTAGGCGAAAAGCGCAATCGTTTCGCGCAGGTTACAGTTACATATTCAAAAGCATGTCTGCGTCAACGTACGGAGTCGCCCGCCGTGTCCTTGCTCTCACCGGCGATTTTGAATTATTCCTCGAGACGTCAAATTCCGACGACAAATTCCCACGGTTGCTGCCTCTTTCATTCATCTCTTCTCTCCTCCTTGCACACGTTTGCACGATGTGGCATACCAGCAGTAACGTCTCGCGCCACATTCGAGCGTAAATTTTACGAACTGCAAACCGACACTGCGAACTGTCCAATATTTATATTTGTTTCCACCGTTTCTTTCTCGTGGCGCGTTGAAAAATTTAAACGCACTTCGAATACGAATGCGCGCGTATTGACGTGATTAGTATAATAAGGCGATGTGAAACTATTCATTTCAAGGTAGAAATGTTCGAAACAAAAGCGTCTGGCTTGTCGTTTCGAGCGGCGAATCACACGCTCGTCGCTCAAACAGGTATTTCGTTAATGCGCGTAACAAATATAATATTGGACTGACGTTTCATACGCTCAAATTGATTCTATTCTAAAAATTTGGATCTTGCACGGATCGTTATTTCAGTATTTGATTACCGCGACATTGCCAATGTTGACCGAACACACCACTTAATTTACGAATAACAAATATAACCAGTTTATTCGTAATAATATTTACTTGAGAAAGTATATTAAGAAAAATTTGATTATTAACATTTTCGTTCTCAATATTTGTCTTGCATGCATTGTTACACAATATAACTTATCAGGAATAAATTAGATCGTTCCCTCCACGTATACTGACTCTCGAGTTAATTATGTAGAAGTAGAGTCGCTGGCCAAAACCGATCGTAGAGCGGAAGTGGCGAGTTGGGTTATAGAAGCGTTCTAGTGTCGGTCAAGGGTCAATAAATCGCGCGTAGGACGGTCCGTAGGCCGCCTTACGCTCTCCTTTTTTCGCCGCTCGTGGCCGGAGATGCGAGCGACACCGCGGTTTCATCACGCATGTCTAAATACGCGTGCAATGGAAGCGAGGCTCGATTACGCGTGCCATTGACCAATCTCGCCACGTTCGACTGTTTCTCCGCGTCATCCGGCCGTTCCGCATACATTACGCGCGCTTTATCAACACTGTTGAATCGCTGGCCAACGCCGCGCCATTGGTCGTTTGTCCTGGAACGTTTTAAAACTCACGTGTATATTGTGGCAAAACGCTGGAAAAACACGCAAAAATATACAGATTTTCATGTCATTGGTTTTTAGCGAGTGTTAAAACGTGCAGGGCATAGCTGCCAAAGGCCGATTTGAATGGCTCGCTTTTTTCCACACGTTGCGCGCTCACCAAAAGAATAGCTTGAGACGGGAAGGGTCGAAACGTGTGCGTCGTGGAGTAATGTGAAAAGGGAACGTTGTAAATTCCCGGAGAACATGTTGTAATCTCACGAGTCACAAGGTTATCTCGCGCCGTTTGGAGAGGAGCCTGTCAGCGTTTGAGGAGGACAGGTGCGAAGCGAGAGAGAGATAGGCAGAGGGACGGCAGGAAACGTGCAGGAAGGAACGTGCCAGGCGGCCACCGTGCGAAGAGTACAGATTCGTTCGCTAATATTGACCGTTCGATAACGCCGGTCCTCGGCGTACCGACAGGCGTACGTACATCGGCGGTAACGGTGCGTCCACGGCAGCGATTCTTCGCGCCTCGCACTCTCGACGTGCCGAGGCTTCCGGCGGAAACCGGTCGCACGATCGATCGCCGACTCGTCCGCCGATTCTTCTGCACCCCGCGGTACCCGCTTTCGCACGCCCCGAGTGAGAATGGCGGCCATTGTTGCGACCGGCCCGAAACCCAGGAGCGGTGCGCCGAGGCTCGTTCCCGCGGTCGATTACCTGGCCGAGGCGGACTCTGGACCGGGGGCCCGCTGTGTCGACCAGGCCGAAAGCGTTGCACCGAGTCTCATACGGTAATGGCATCTAACGCACCCGATACGCCGTTCCATTATGAGGATGTGGCTGGTTGATCTCGCGCCCGCTTATTGTCTCTCTCTCGTTCCATCCTCTTTCGTCGATGCATCTCTTTCTTTCTCCCTCCCAGCGACCGGAAGGAGTAATGAGCTCCTCTGTCGCCAGACTCGACGCTGCTCGATGATGACGTTACTTCGGAGACATCGCGACCGTTTATCCGAGCCGTTAGCTTCGTAAAGATTTTCGGACTTTCTAGGACTTTCTCGATCCCTCCACTTTTTTGACCTACCTTTCTACGTTCGCCAGTGTCTATCGTTTCGCTACAATCAAATACGAATCAACTCATAACCATCGACTTATTACCTTTCCCATATCTACCACTCATTAATTAGAAGTTGATCGCCATTACTCGAGAATTGTGTCTTAGTGAATCGCATGTCTTGAAAATTATTTATTTCGATCTTGTTAAACGGTAAAGCCTGATTGTCCAGAATTACGAAGACAAAGCCCTGGCATTCGGCGATTCTTCGGTCGCCGTGGCCGCCTCGCGCGTAAAACGTGAATCGCGGAGAGACGAGCATCTTCGAATTTACGACGCCGAACCTCACGCCGAGAGACAGAATGCGCCGCTGTGCCCCTCCGCCTCCTCTCCCCCTTGGCCACCGCTGCCGCGCCGGGTCTCGGAACGCAGCGCAGCTCGGGCGTGTGTTGGAGCGGCTCGCGCGTACAGGCGAATGTGGAGCCGTGTCATTGTGCGCATAAATACGCGGGTGGGTGGCTGCTCGCTCGGCGGTTCGCGTCTCTCCGCGTCTCTGTCGCTCCCGCCTCTGTCCTTCTCCCTCGCTCTCCTGCATTTTTCATTGATATACGCCTCATGACTGAGAACGCGGTTGCGAATTATTTCAAGCCTCGTTTCGCCGATGCTTTGCACACTTTTGCAGGTTTAATTGATTAACGCGTTCCTCGGCCATGCGGAAAATGCGCCTTTATCACGATATTACGTGAAAATGTTAGTGGAGCAAGGCGTTTTCACGGAATTGCACAACTGCAGAAATTATGGAAACAATTATATTTTATTTTATATTATTCGTTACTGATTTTCATTGCAACATTTTACGAGGAATTAACGCGTAATGAAAAAATGCATTTCAGTTTACAACGCAAGGAATAAAAGTGTCTGAGTCCTAAGTAATATAAATGTTTCAAGGAGAAGAGCACATTCCCGATGCCAGGAATCACGATGTTACAGTATAACACGTGCGAACAATCTCATCGCGATGCCTCTCGACTGATACTGCAGCAGAGTGCGCAATATTGTTCGCCGAGGGGAGCAGTCGCGTTTGATAAAGCAGGAAGACGAACACTGAGATCCTTCTCACACCTTTATAACCACGGAAAACCCGAACTTTCCTTAATTGTTATTAATTACCCGAACATAGACGTTTTCGCCGCGCCCTCTTCTTTTTTGGAACCGGCAGATGCACATGTTCGACTTAATAGTTTCCGCACCCTCGGCAAGGTTGGCTTTCTTGACTTCCACAAGTACGCCGAGGCTTGTTAGCGCTGATGTAATCCGATTCCCGACAGATTTTCCGTCAACGTGTCGTCAAAGGGCAGCCTTTAGACGAATACACATGGCATGCGAAATGTGAACATTCCTTTCACATTTGACCGCTCGGCGAACTTTTGGGACGATGCTCGTTTCTCGCAGAGATGAAATTTCGAAATGCGACCAGAAGACGAGCGATTCTTTCGCACGGTCTGCTACTTCCGGCCGACTTTCGAGAAGCTTCGACGAGTCTGTCCAAATGCTAACCGCGAAATGGAGAATTTCCTTCCGCTGGTACGGAAATCGAATATGGCCACGTTGACGCTACTGTGAACTGCAAGAAATTAATCGCAACAGTTGGCTCGTTTCGCTTCCATCAAAAAATTATTTTCCCGAATTTCGGCTTCTGCACGGTTACGAAATTCGCCATGACGGGGGTCTGGTGTTTCAAATCTCGGATAACGAGTGGCTCATTTCCACGTGGTGTTTTCCAGCGCGTTCATTTTCATGACCAGAGGAGACGATTTCGAGAAGCATGACGATCGGTTGTCGGGCCTTTGTTGAGCGGACGGCAGCTGCCGATTCACCAGCCGGCCTTTTCCGTTCTCATGCTTAGAAAACTGGATCGACACTCGAGACTGCGACAGAGCCGCGTTGAGAGCGGAAAGGACGGAGAGGGAAAGAGAACGAGCGAGGGAGGGGGAATGGGTGAGCGAGAGAGACGAAAGGAGGGAACCACCGACCGTCGGGCCGTCGGCGCGGTTGAGAACCGCTGGCGGCGAACATGTCCCCGCCTGGCAGATGTTTACGGCGCGATGACTGAAACGGGGCGCTTTTCTCTTTTTATTTATTCTGCCTGCCATGTGCACCGACCGCTGCTCCCTTTCCTAACACGGCTCCTGCAAACCTCAAAGACAGACCCCGAACAAATCGATGCTATTTTTGAAGTAGCTTCGCCACTGCGCCGCCTCGGCAGATTTGCGTTCCCGATCGGGTGACTTAACATTTTTCAGCAGTGGTCCTGATGCCCGCCAGCTCTGCCACCTAGTTCCCCACTCTCTTTCCTTCGGTTGCAAACGATCCGCTTGGCCCGCATTTCGGCCCGTTAATTGAAAAAGCGCGGGAAGCGTTGACCACTCGCGCCGCGCATTGGCGATGAAAGTGGTCGACCTTGAGTGAAATTACGCCGCGAGCTACACTTTTATTAAATCCCCTTCCAACCGGACGCCGTAATCGATCGATTCCGCGCGCTTAATCGCAATTCGCGCAAGTGACATAAAGGTTTCTTTCATGCGACCGAAACAGAACGATGCTCCGCCGTGACGAATCTTTCTCTCTTCGTATGCTTCGCCTTCACACCCTCCCCCCTCCCCGCCCTTGTTACTCCACTATCCACCGCGTCGCTTTGTGAGTTACGAAATATCCGTAGTTTGACGTGAAACGGAGTGAATAAAAGCGTTGTAAAAGGGAAGAAGTTCTTAATCCGTCCGAGTACGCTCGACAAAGACCGAGACCGGGATTTACAGCGTTGGGCTTATAAAGGTGGGAGGAGGGGGTGAAGGGCAAAAAAGAGCGTACACTGTAAATTTGGGTCGCGGCTATTGTGGGAAGGAAACTGAGTGCGTTTTGATGAAAAAATTCGGTGCGAGCGCAAGATAGCGTTCGCATCGAGCGGCTGCGGGCACGATCACGCACGGCGAGGAAGAGGGAAGCGGGTGGAAAAAAGAGAGAGGAAGAAACGGCGAAGGAGCGAGGACGTCGGGGACAAAGGTCTGACAAAGGAAGCGGAGGAGGCCGACGGCGGGCTGAGGTTGCGCGATATTCGATATCGCGCCGGCGGCTGCCTCGTCGACAGCGGCGCGGACAAAGGCGGCTCCCACTTCCGATAGACCTTAAAACATTTAAGTGGTCGACGACGCCGAGATGCGCAATCCTATCGTTCCTCTCGTTCCTCCCGTTTCGCCATGAGAAAAAAGTGTCGTCGATCCCTCGACTCGATCAACGCGCATTCCTCTGACGCAACGTGGCGACAAAGAGTTATTTCGCGCGAACATGCGGGATTTTACATCCGGCTTGGAAATTCGTATTTGTTGGGGAAGCCAGTAGATAGGAATAGGACGCTTCCCAGAGGCTTTTCTACCAGACTTAGATGAGAAGAACCTCGGTCGTTGGTTGTGGACCGGGATTGATATTCGATCGTCAAATACGATGAAAAGACGCGGGACCGGAGATTTTTTCTTATCGATACGCGATACTACGGACTTGCGCGTCCCGCTCACGTACTTGCCATTCATCCGTGCAATGTGGCACACGAGTATCCGATTATTCGAAGACAGTAGCCAACTTGGAGGAAGTGGTTCTTCTGGCGACCGTATGAGCGCTCGCCGCGTAAACACGCACACGAGACGCGCGTCCGACATGTGCGCCCGGGAAAAATGCACGCCGGCCAATACTTCCGTTTCCACGGCCACTTTTATCCCTCTTCCCAAGAGAAACGAAATTATACCTTTTGCTCGCGACCCACCGACACGTCCGCGAGTTCATTGCTTCCGCTGCCAGTACTCGAACCAACCAACGTAAACGTTCCTTCGTCGAATCGACGTCAACCGCAAAGAAGAAAACTGGGTCGTAGGCACAAGAGGGCGTATTTTTTTCTGGAGGATCGGAAAAGTCGAACGCCTCCCTCAATTAATTATTTTCACGAGCTCTCGGCTCGCCACTCGACTTCGTAAACACGTGTACGCGCGAAGTATGTTCGGAATGAAACGCAATCGCGTTGACGACATTTCTTTTGCAATCAAGCTGGCGTTGCCGCGATGATCGACGTTTTGTTTATACATTCATAACGTGCGAACTTCCCTCGGAAAATGTCGCCGATTCAACGCCGATTACATTCCAAGCTTTGTCTGCCAAGAAACGCGCGATTCTCGGTCGGCCAAGTTTCGCAGAGAGTGTCAGTAGAGGAGGGTGAGAAGGTGGGGGCGAGAATAGGTGTTCGTATGAAAAATGCTGGAAATACCGAATCCTCCAATGTGCATCGTCGCTTCTTTCCTTTCAGCCAGTAGCGGCCGTGCACGCACGTCGGCGGACTTGGCGAGGAACACTTGAAAATGTATTCACGACTCGCGGCGCATATAATCGAGCTAGAGCGCGGTGTACGTTCGGGCCGTGACGTAGCCGGCAGTGCGTCGTGTCCTAGGTCAAGACTCGGCACTGTCTACACCACCGGCGCGAGCGTCCGCTTCTTTCTAGCCGGATGACTCGCCTTCCTCGCCCGCCGTCATGGCCACCCGTTTTAACTATCCGTTCGATGCTCCGTCCTTGTCTCTCGCTCCCTCGCCTCCCCTCTGCCCCTTCACCGTATCACGGTTGCTCGCTCTCGAACGTACAAACGCCATTCATTTTCGAATAAATTTGTGCAGGCGTGCCAACGTAACGGAAGAGTCTCACGTTTTACCAACTTCTTTTTAATGGCTGTAAACACGAAGGATGAAGAAGAAGAGAAAGATGGAAATATTATTAGATATTAAAGAGCGAGTGCTCGTAAATACGCGAATCGAGGTTGCGCATGTAGCTGGTTTCGGTTTCAGAAAAATGAGGTATTTGAAAAATTAACGATCCTCGTGCTCTCGTTTCGCGGCGGAGAGCAAAGGAACGCTCGCTTGAAAAGGGTCAGAGGCAAGATAACGAGGCGAGAGGCCGCGGCCGCGGTATATAGGTGAGTGACTGCGCGCCCCCGCAATGCCGCACCCCCCTCCTCACCGCGGAGCCTTCGATCGCTGCGGCTCTTCGCGCGCTCTTTTTCGCGTAATTCACGCTTACCCTTGATTTTGAGCGACATCCCGACCAATCGCCGGTTTCCTTCAGTCCGGCGATTTTTTCATAGAGTTGGTGACGTCGCGTATCGCGGGGATAATCGGCTAGTAAATTTATGCGCTGCACTCGATTTTTATTCAAATCTTCCAAATTGAATCCGTAGAGACGGGCGAGTTGCGGGCAATGTATACGCGCTTGTGGCTTACGAAAGAGAACCATCCCAGGAGCGTTTTAACGCCGGTCCTACACTAAACACGTCGCTAATCGCCTTACGTCAGCGGTGCTACTGGAGGAGCATGCGACGAGCGCATTGCACGCGTCGGTGGATGCTGAATGCGGCGAAATAACGACTAGCGGGAAGCGAGAAAAACGAGCTTACAGTACGCCGCCCTCCTTCGCCGTGATGACAAAAATGTGTGCAGCGGTGTCAGTAACGAGAAGTTGCCTCGCGTTGTATCAAGTTGTCTGCTGCGTAACTATGTGCAGTTTGATGCACGTTCTTACAAAATGTCTATGCGGCGTACATATTACGTTCTGCGGAGCAAAAAAGTGACGTGATAGCGTTACAAACGTAACATTAGCCAAGTGGAAATTGAAATAGTAGGGCAATGATCAGGATGCCTGGTCATTGCGATCGTATCGTAATCTTTTCTAGTTGGCTAACTAACTGGAAAAATATTGCAGTACCTGATCGAAACTAAACGAGCATCGGATGAGATTTTAATTGGGTACTGAGAAGACCAAGAAGCGTCGAGTACTTTTTCAGGGCCGTATTAAGGGCCTTGCTCCACCCTACGTAATACCAAGATGATTCCCTTCGGTAAAATAGATTAACAAGTTTGATGATACCGCGTAAATGTAATAGTAACACACTCGCGACCGGCACATCTTGTACGTTCCTATTCATGAGTACCAGCAAGAATAACGAAATTCTGAATCTGGTTGCCGTAAACTTCCATTGTTAGGGCGAAGGTAAAGACGATAAATTTAATAATCCTCTTTAACGCCTTGCTTCAAGTTTTACTCAAGTACTTCGGAGATTGTCTACATTTTAGGCACGATTTTTAGATCTTTGCATCGATAAAATAATTGTTGCAAATTTTCGCACTTTCGCACTGTCATGATTTACGAGGAATATTCTTTATATAAGTTTGCGCAGATGCAGGTCCAATCTCGAACACAGCTGTGTCTACTTAGTCCTAATCCTGCCGTCTCGCTAGAAAGTAACTTCTCAAGTTCATCTTCGCCAATATAGTTTCACGAGCGGACGAACAACGTTCGTGTTTCACAATCGCCGTAATGTTTTTCGGGTGTTGAGAAACTGAGCTGGATGCGTGAAACGTGGCGGAAGATCGCGCGCGTTGCCGTTTCTTTGTAGCGAGTGTCGGCAGAAGGCGAATAATAAACGGTCGAAAAGTCGGTCGCGCGTAGAGCTCGTCGGTCTCTCCCGACAGAGTCTTCGGCATTGCGAAACGGCGACGTACTTCTG
>JABFPT010000433.1:0-19131 GCA_022817245.1 Nixonia krombeini | reverse complement strand
CTGCCGTTTCTTTGTAGCGAGTGTCGGCAGAAGGCGAATAATAAACGGTCGAAAAGTCGGTCGCGCGTAGAGCTCGTCGGTCTCTCCCGACAGAGTCTTCGGCATTGCGAAACGGCGACGTACTTCTGCGAACCGTCGTTCCGCGTTTTTTTGTCGTCTCCCGAGGTTTACGTCGATGGCTCCCCGACCCCGCATAAGCGCGCCGACGAAAAAGAGGAAAACTTACGTCCTTTTGCCTTCCCAACTTGCGTTTCTCTAAATTGCATCGGAACTACACGCCCCGAATTTATATTTCGCACACTCATTGCCGCAGGTAAATACCAAACCGTTATTCAACTGTTTTTAATTATTTTACAGTATTCTTTATTTCATATTAATTATACAACTATTTTAAAGAGAAGGATAATACGAGAATTTTGCCATTCTTGGGCACGTCGTTGATACGTCATCGACAGCGGTGCGATTCGACTGCCGATCGTCCCTTTTCGGGTGTCCAGAGAAATGCGTCGAAGGATGCGGCAGAGCGACAGTGCGAAACAGACGCAAAGCGTAGTGCATGGCAACACGGATGATTTTCTACGCTCGGTGCAGCGGGTAGTTTAACGAAATTATCCAGTCGAATTAAAGAAACTTTTTTTTCGGCTTTGCGCGGCCCACAGCGATCGCCTTTGTCCGCCGCAAGCCCGGAGCGCGCCTCCACGACGACCCGCTCGCCTTGAGACAAAGCGTCCGCTCTCTCGGCGAAGACTCGCCCCCTCGCTCGCGGCCGTGCTCCCTATTATTAAGTTTTTGCAATTTATTTGTGTCTGCCCGCAGCCGTCGCCGCCGCTGCCGTGGCCGAAGCCGCCACAGCCTCGATTCCCTTCTTTTTACCAAAGCGGTCGCGCGGTCGAAAATCCGAGCCGGAGGACGACGCCGTTCGATAGAATGCGCAGGATCTTAGAGACCTGTCCGCCCGAAATCCGCAGGTGCTCGTCTGGAACAAAGGTTTCAGAAATGCGAGCATTTGCACGGAAGCGAGCACGATTTTGCGTTAAGGAGAAATACGTTTCATTGCATTGAACATATTGACAATTTTCACTAACTTTTTTCTTTTACGATTATCGTGCTCTTGATCCTTCGGTGATTACGCTATTGTTGAATAATGGTATCCTGATATTGTGGTAATCCATTAGTTTGCATACGTCACGAGATCTCATATTTGTTTATAAAATGATTCGCTACTTTGTCACCGCAAGATCGATAATTCACTATTGCATTAGTTGAAGTGAAGAAGCGCCTTGTACATATGTGTGAGGTGGTTGCGTATCTACGTGACCAATTTTCGAAACAATGGCAAATATATTTTATACTCGCTATGTTTCTGCATTATTGTTTATACATTTTTTCATACCGATTCAATAACGCAAATGATCAACTGTTTTTCCCTTTTTCTGTTGCAGGTGAGTTGTTTCTTTATCTCCGTTTGAGCTACTCGAATCGTGGGTAAGTTTGAAAGTTCCCGCGAGCTAAAATTTGACCAGCGTAGTCGACAGGTCACAATCCTCGTGATCATCTGCCATTTTTCACTCACGGACTTGCCTCGCCTCGCTTTTAAGGTTACCTTCCCTCCTGGCGAACAATCACATCATGAAAAATACGACCGAACAAATGGTTTCCAAATAGGACGAATCCTCCGCGTTACAAGTTCATTCAGACGCGCGCAGACCAGCGTAATTACTGCCAAATGGCAGAATAAGTGTATAATACGCGTGGTAAATCGCCGTATTGTTGCCGCAGAAATTGCCGGTGTGCCCAGTCGTCGACAAGGTCGCCACGACCTTCAGGGGAATTTCTGAATTGCCGCGGTGTCCCTCGGCAGCGAGTAATTTTCGGCGCGGGTCAATCCCTGGCCGTCTCACGGCTGCCTACCTGACCCTAAAAGGGTCAGTCGCTCTCATTGTGCCATTACCAGCCGCGGCGCCCAGCTCCTCCAGGCTCGCCGCGCCGCCGCACGCATTCCTGCGGGTCTCACTTCGCTGCACTCGGACATGCGAGCGTACAAACCCGAAGCGTGAATCTGCTTCCGTTGGGCCGTGCTCGAATCGATACGGTTGAAGTACGAAAATTGAATGAAGGACGAAACACGGCGGAAAGTTGCCGATACGACGTGGGCATTTATTCAGTTCGAGAGGCATTGCTACATTGGTTGCATAAATGAACGCGATTTTATTCAAAAGCATTAATATACGATCATATGGATATCACGTATACTTTTACATACACATACGTATATATATATATATATATATATATATATATATATTACTTGAAATATTAGTTACTGCAAACGCTATACTTCGTTACAGCAATTTAATTTTTTTTCGTTACACTAATTGTTGTTTAAAAAACCATGGTTTTTGTTAATGAACTGCCACAGTGTGCGAGGAGGACGCGCTTTTCGTTATGACAACTAAACACTTTAGCGGCTACTATGAAATTTTTTTCACTTGCATACAAATGTGCCGAGCGTGTGCTCCTTGCACGAGGCGAATTACGCAATATTGTTGTGAAAGTATAGCGAGGCCTTTGTGCGAGAGACAGACGAGAAATTTATCCGAGAATGCACCGAGTACATTGCTGAATTAATGTACCAATTGTTGGACAACAGTGGGCAGCAATTACGATAGAACACAGCGGGGATATTCTTTCATCGCGCTGACTAAATATTTTAGCCGCCGCGCTTTCGCGTTAATTGCTTCGTGTATACTCGCCCAAGCTACATCTTGTTTCGGTGTAGCTGTATTTTGAGCGCATAGCTTCACGCTCAAGTGCACTCACACTGGACTGCGGATTAGCGTAATTCGATATAAATTAATTCGCTTAAATATAAACGTAATAAAATACTTTTGGAAAATGGTCGACTCACTAATTTATTTATTTCTGTTTAAACGAGGTTTACGCAGTATGCAGCAATTCATTGCACACGACACAAACAGTAAAATGCATAATTACGTAAATTGCTCTCCTGTGGTTTCGCGATCAAACGGGCGGTTAGTCTATAAATACGTATTATTACGATGGCAACGTTGTAACGTTACGAGCACAGTCGCTGCGTTTGATCGCGAGCGGTGAATTCGGCTCGGTTCGCGTATCGAGCAATTTGCAGCGTAAGTGGCCGTTGTGTTGCCGTCGTACGCCGAAAACTCAATAACGCGATGGAGAGACGAGTACGACGGGACCTTTGTGCACTGTCACCTTTGCACGCTTCATTAACTTCTCGTACGGCGGCGAGTCTCGTTAAGCGCATTACGCGCTCGACGTTAATTATGCTGTATCACATTTGACACACGCAAATCCGACGTGGGTGTCGTCGGCAGAGGCGGCGGGATATCGCGGCCGCGTGTGCGTGAGTTGGCCAAAATCGTGACGCGATTGTATCGAATATCCGAAACTGAAGGTTTTCCGTTCGGATAAAATTACAAGGCGTCGAGGAGAGCGCCAACAGACGCGGCTACTTCCTGTCGACCGCCGGTGGATCTGCCTGCGCAGGGGAACGGGTGACTCCTTTAAGGGGAGAGCAGGAGAGGGGGAGTGAGGTGCAGCGAGTCGTCGGGAGCGCGACAATGAACGCGACGATGAGCGGGCGGAAGGCACCGGGTCGTGCCTCGAATTCGAAAGTTTCCCGGCAAAATCCCGTCGCGCCGATTCCAGGAACGAGCGCGTCCCTTCCGAGCTCTTTTTCCCCTCCTCCCACTCCCCCCTCATCCGTTCGCCGTCCCGGCAAAAGCGAGAGTCTCGGACACCCACGACTCCCGCCGTTCGACAGCGCGGGGATCGTTATCTCCGATGAACGCCGTTGTTCGTGCGGCGATTAAAAAGATGTAATTAATTGCGCCACGATCGATTGTCCTCGACGCAGCGATCGAGACGATTTGATTCCATTACCGTCGATGACGTTAAGAAATTCGGTATATCGCAATGGCTCATTGTACTCGATATCGCAACACCTTTCGTTACCTTCGATTTGCCTTTGCGACCTTTCATTGTAATTTAATCAAACAATCTCTCGTTGATCAAATACAATTTTATCAAATTTATGTGTTCTATTTTTAACAGATCAATTGCAATCCAAAGTTTCTCTCGGTTAAGGAAATTCGTGGTGATATTCTCAGGCGAGGAGAGCGCTTCGGTGGAAGACGAAAATTCATGCGCGCAGCTCATTCCTCCCGATTTTCTGTCCGATTTTTCTTATCTCGGGCAAACGGACGTATCTCGCTGTCCGTCGTTCCCCGCGCCCCGACTTGTCCTTCAACTGTGTTCCCCTCGCAAGTCCAGTGACTTGAGTTTCCAGGACTCGCATTGTTTGATACCCGACACGGGCTGAGGAAAGGTTAAAAAAATTATGACTACACGGGAGTGAACATTGAAAATGATCACCGCTGTTTACGCGGAAGCCTATTTTCGGTACAAACCGAACGTCTATTTTAAACCGATGTGCTCGCGCGCGCCATAATTACCGAACTTCAATTCACGTTTGCACCGTGGAACACTTTCGTGTCAGTGTCACGTAAACCTAAGGACTGTCGTCGAGTATTCCTCGAGGCCACGCAGGTATTTTCCTATGAAGTAATATTTTAAATACGAAGAATGCGTTGTTGCGAAATCATTAATCATTGTTTTCAAATTCTCTCGATCATTGTTGGATCGTTGGTAGATCATTCACGACGATACAAACGACGGGTCTAAAAAAGGAGGTATAAATAAAAAAAAAAAGAGTAAGAGGAACGAAGAAAGATTTTTTGCACGGGAGGGGAGAGGATCCGCGGCTTGAGAGTCACTGCGGCATCGAATCGTTGAACCACGGAGTGGTTCAGTGGCTCCAAGGCCGATGGAAGCCACGGGTGGGATTAGCCGAGCGGCACACAGGCCCTTCCACGACTGGAAGTTTCTCGTGCCTTCCATCGTCCCCGACGTCGCTGTTATCGTCCCCATCGGTGACGGCGTCGTGACGGGAATAACAGGAAGACGACGTCGAGACGCGTCCAGGCCCGTGAAAATGGCGCGACGTCGCTGTGGCGACAAACGCCTTTCGCCAGCTTCGTCGTTGCATGTGGCGGCATCGCTCCGTGGTGCATCGTGTGGCGCGAAGCGGCAAGCACGCTGGCACGAGCGATCCGCGTCTATGTGCGTTCCTCGTCGACTAAAAAAGCCACGGCTGCGGAGTCGACTCTGTTTCGTCCCTGCTGCTTCACGGACAAGCGCGCGTTTACGCCGCCCGTGGGGTGGCGGGCGCTCGTTTTTTTATGGAAAGTTTGCACCACGCTTTCTTCTGCATTTAATCATTGCTCTCCGTCTCTCTTCACCGAGCGATTATTGCACGGACTTCATTGCAGGTGGTTAATGAATCGCACACTTTCCAGAGAATAAATTGCAGTAATTGTAATCTAATACTCGGGCAATTATTACAGACAGAAATGTGCTACAATTTTGATAATAGCACTATTTTGGTCAATTGTTGATTAATTGTAGGAGAAAGATGCTTGTGATTCGAGATATTTCTTCATTTTTTTTTGGCCGTTTCTTCCCACGTGATCGGGTCGAGAGTGGAACGGTAAGTTTTAAAAGCCGCAAAAACGCTGTGTTATTCGAGCAAATAATTGAATACGAATTTCACATCTGTCTGGTTTCCTTCAGTTTCTGATTCTTTACGTGGCGTTGACGAGAACCATTTTGGCGACAAAATCCACGCTAACCACGAGGGTGTGCCCTGGGAAATAGCGAATGAACAGCCGAGTGCTTTTCCTTGTCAGCTCGTTCTCGTGGCGAGTTATGAAAAATTGATCTTCCCTCTGCCAAATCCCACTTATTCCGTTTCGCTTCGAAAACGTCATGTACATTCTCATTTCTAAATTACTACTCGCGTAATACCATTCATTTCACTGCTATTACTCCCGACCATTAGGAACACATTATGAATGTGAATTTGTCGTAATTGACAATTTTTGACGTGGTTCAAAAAAAATTTTTTTTTAAGTATAATTCTAATTATAAATCTCTGCTAAACCGGCCAATGGAAACATTGGATTGAATAGAGAATATTGAGCTGAAAGTGTAGATCGACAATGTTAAAGAAAAGACCATTTTTCGGCAAAATTTTGTCACAATGCAAGTTCGCGAATCATCTCTGCGCAGTCTTTTGGAGTTTCTTTAAGCAGAAATGGTCTTCCCTAATGTTCCCTTTCACATGGGATCGTCCGTTCGGACGCCCATCGGACCTTGTGCCATTATTCAGTCCAGTTGCGAAATCTTCTTTTAATCAATCATATCTTCCCGATCATTGGAGGTTCCATTCCGAGCGCTATTCAGCAATTTCCAACGCAGAGCAGAAATTTCCCCGAAATAAGAAAGACGGGCTTATCTGCGAGCCGATCCCGAATGTTTCTACCTGGCCGCGATGAATGGCGAGGAGACTGCTGAATAATCGGACGGGTGCTCCAGCAGATCCAGCCCTTTGTTCGGCAGGTACGCGATTCCTCGAGCAAAGATTTTCCTCTCGCCGTGAAAATGGCTTCACGCTCGCTGGCCAAGCCTGGCCCCTGGCAAAGTCACTTCGGCCTCGTCGGGCGACCGGCCGCGAAGTACAGTCCCGCTCCTCGGGATTATCATCATCCGGTTTGTAATGCGGATCACTCTGCAACGCCATCTTCCCTCAAGGCCAAGCCTGCTGGATTCGCGAAGGAAACTCGGCATTTTTCACCGGGGATAATCCGGCGGAAGAGAGGGTCTGCGAGTGAACAAAACATCACGTTTCCAGCCCGACGACGAAGTGCGCCACATCTGTCCGACTAAGGGTACGAATTGTACTGGTTTGTCTGCACGTGTGGAATGACCGTTTACGAAACGTGGATGAAAGACCTCACGTTTGCATCGTAACCTGTTCGACTGAAACCTGCAACGGTGACGGTAAAGCCCGCACCTCGTGGACGTAATCGACTCCCTCTACGTCCGACCGCAAACGCCTCCGTCATCTCGCCCCGGCGTTTCTTCCCAGATTTCTTTTTTGGCTCGCTCATGCCGATCAATCGCGAGACACGTGTCACGTGCCTGGGATGAGTCGTTTTAAACACAACGACGTCTCAGCGGCACCGCTTTTCCCTCCGCCTTCTCTTTTCCCAGTCGTCCACGTGACCGCCGATTTTTCCCCTTGGTGGGAACCGTCTCGATGAGTCGTGTGCTCTATTCGACGACGATATCGCCGACACTTCAACACCGGTACCTTATCGCGGTTGGAATAAAGCTTCTTCTATGCCCGACACAAGAACAGCTCTCTTTGTCGGCTTTTGGTCTCCGGCGAATCGAGCCGCCGCTGTCGGAAACAGAGAAATGCACGGATCGTAATTGCGTGAAGAAGCGATACGAGTTGCGATTAATCGGCACGTGGATATAACTGATGCGTCGTGTTGTCATCACCACTCATGCCGCCGGTAGCGACGATTAATCGCGGAAGACGCGATGGATCGAACCGGCAATTAACCGGCGACGAGAGAAGCGGGTCGCGATTGCACGGCTGCGGTGAGCGACTCCGATGATTCACCGCTGGGTCAATAACGCGTGCCTAGCAAGGCCCGTGTGTGCCCACACGTACGCGCGTGATCGATGGGCGCACACACGCACGCGTTCGCTTCTCGCCGACAAGGGCGGAGCGCTCGTGTGCGCCTAATTAATTCCATTTTTCCAACCCTCGACCCGTCCGGCTGTACCTCTATCGGCCATTTTCCGTCTACTCATCGACCCAATTTTCACGCCGGACGGCAGTGATTACAAATCGGTCGTTCGCGTGATTAAATAATCCACATAGCGTTGCGCTTTGACGGATTCTCAGCAGCGAACAATATGACGTCGTTCCTATATAAGTTCGGACGCACTTGGTCTCTATTTCTCTCTTCGTCCTTCCTCTCTCTTCCCCAGTCTCATCGGCCGCCGCCTCTGCCTCGCTCGCCGTTTCGGCCATAAAGCAGCGAGATGAGTCACATCATGAACTCCGAAAAAAGGAGGAGCTCAAGGCTGAACATTGCCGTTGAACTCCCTCGTCGCGAAGCTGCGAGACGTAAATCGTTTCATTATCGGAGCCGTCTGCACTTGCAGTTTCCATGGAACGACGCCGCGCATCCATTAACGAACGCCCCTCGATGAATTCGTGGAAATACGATCCTCCCGCGTTATCAATCGCGGCTCTCCGATCGGACGATACGCACAATCAGTTAATCTTTCTCTCCTCGAAGGCAATTGTCGCTCGGACAACGAGTCTGGCGCGTGTTAGTTCAGCCCGGTTGAAGTCACGTAGGCCGAGATTCGTCTCCCGATCGATAGTCACCGGCTGAGAACCACTGCGCCGTCTAGTTTCCATTTCGGGCAGCGAATTCGGCCAGGTAATTCAAGATTTCGAGTGATGTAACGCGCGACTTTTTGCTGCCGTCTTTGTCATCCGTGATCGTTCCGCTCGCACTAATTACCGCATATCCGGGTTTACAGCGGGAAAAAAATGTCGGTAAATAGCGTAAGCTCTGCGTCGTTTACATTTCTGCACACACCTATAAATCTAACGATCGCCTTCGCAAAAATGACGAAAACGCCTTTGCGCCGGTATAATGGGAGGAGGCGTTTGGGCGAAAGAGGGGAAGGAGGAGGACAGAGGTGACAAGTGGCAGGCGAAATCCGCATGCAGATACGCAGTTCCCCGAAAACACGCGATATCGCTGTTTCGCGGCGAGACCGATTCCTTTGTCGATCGTATTTGCGATTCCGCGAATTTCGGGGTGGCCGAGGCCAGGCGGAGATGGGGGAGGATGGAGCAAGGCGCAAGGTGGGGGGAGGCGCAGCAGTCCCACGAGGCCAATCGATCCTGGATCCTCTTTTCTGTCGGGCGGTCGCAACCAGCCATCGAGAATTATTTAAATAGCCGCGTTTTTGCATACCTTTGCACTTTTCATTAAACAGAATCACTTTCCATGGCTGAATGGAATATTTTCTGCAAATTTGCTTTCTCACGGCATCATGAAATATTTTTTTTTACACCAATTCGATAAATCACAAACGAACGTTACGCCGGACGCGTGGTTTGATAATGAAGAGGATGTACGTATGGGGGGAATGAAGGAGAGAGGGAGATGGAGAGAGGAGTGTGCGGAGTCGGTACGCAGAAAAGGCGCGCAAGGCGACACGACGCCGATGATTATCGTGCCTCGCGAAGAACAGCCTTGAGTGAATTCACAGTCGTAAACCATAAAGTACGGTGCGGCGTGGCGTGCTGGTTCTCGGGCCTGCCCCCGTTGCCTCGTTGATCGCTTTAACGACGAGGCGCTGCTCGCGACCTCATGCCCATTCATTCCAGCCTCGCGCTCTCATTGACGAAAATATGGGATGGACAGTTGGCCCACTAGGCAACAATCCGACAATGCGCTAAAAATACTCAACTCGTAAACGTCAATTACGACGCGGAGCCTTATTATGTACAAATTAATAAACGACCGGTGCGTCAATTAAAAACTCGTTTATTGCCAGTCGTACAAAGTGCACTTTTCGATCGAAATCGCGGAACTCCAGCGCAATTAATTCGCCGAGGGACAACCAGCCGACTGATATGTTTCATGGTATCAAAGAGCGAAGGGAGAGTGAAAACTAATTTGCCTGAGAAACGGCGGGCAGACGGAGCGCCGAATGTGCGGCAGCAACGACCTTCTCAACACGATCGATAACCCTCACCCCTCCCAACGCCGACGCCGCCGTGTGATTCACCCCCCATGGACAAATTTGACGAATTTTCCATTAGTCGCGGAGAGACTCGGTCTCGCCATTTCGCCGAAAGAGAAATCTCGCCGTTGACTGTTATGAGAATTTATCGTCGGTGTTAGGAAAGTTACATGTTCACGCGGCCATGATTTGTTGGAACAATAGCTGCATATTGTACGCGAGAGACAATGTTATTTAAAATTGCTATTTATGTGGAATAGGAAATCAAACCGTGGCCTCGTAGGACGTTGACTAGGCGGGGAAAATCGATCATTTTTCCACTGGTGTTTAACCAGTTCTGGTATTTTTAGTAGCTTCCTATAAAAAAAGCAATTTTGTTTGCTATAATCGCGGTAATCTTTCTAGGCCACATAGTAATACGGCACATTCTCAAATACATCAATTTCTAATCGAAGTGCAGGATTGTTTGGCCAACAAACCGGATAATGGTTTATTCATATTTATTCCGAAATAAAGAATTCCACGACAAGTTTTACATAAATAACAAGTATATTCATTAATCAATTTCCTACGTATTACAATCCATCGGTCCAACAATTTTTCATTGGTTATTTATCTACGATGTAAGAGAAATTTTTTACATCGAGGGGAAGATAAAAGAAGTAGTGTCACATGTCAAGAAACAAGCGATAAAATTGTTCTCCAACAATCTTGCAATCCACTGATATATCGATTGCGCAATACTCATTTCCCTGTTCGGTCGGAATCCCGAGGAGACTAAATAAATCATTAAAGAGGCCATTTGCTTGATAAAATTGCCGGAGGAATCGTGCCCCGAATCAAAGGACCAGCTACGGGGCTTCGCTTCGATCGACTAGAAGTACGTAAGAGGGTGCTCGTCGTATAAAGCGGCGAGCAAGAGCCTTTGAGGGGAAGATTCGTCTGGTCGGCATCAGCTGTGCCTTCCTGCGCATTGCGAGAGGAAAAAAAATTCATTGCCATAATAGACGGACGCTGCGTCGTATCGATTCGGCGTGCTATATGTCTCGCCATTTTCTTCCGAGGGAGAACGAGCGTAGACGTGCCGTTCCCAAAGAACAAATAAAAGACCGTCGGACCACCCTTCGAGCAACCCCCTCCCCCCGCTCTTATCCGACTGGTATCACAATACTCCCCTATTTTCAACTTGGTCAAAGAGTAGTCCAGTCTGGATGAAATTCGAGGCCGTACAGAAAAAGCCGGAGGCCGCACGGATCGTTCGCCTCCAGACGGCTCTTTGTTCGACTCGCCACGTTTCTCTCCCGCGCGGGCTGTCCGTCTCCTCTGTTAACCTGTTCACGGCCTTTCTCCGTTTTCGGGTAAGAAAATCCGGCAACTTTCGACCGTGTTTTACAATTCAATCGCCTCTTACGTCGCTTACGACGCCAATGAAAAAAAAAGATGTCTCGATGTAACGTAAGGATCAGTCACCGTGATAACGGAAGAAGTTGCTAACCCCCAGTAAAAGGACATTTTTGAACTGGAAAATGGTTGCGTTCTTCTCGCTGGAAGAAAGAAATGTTTCCCTGCTGCGGGAGAGACCATTAAGCATGTCATAATGTAGAAATGATCACCGGTGATCGTCACTCGTCGATCAGGAGCGTTTCCCGCGGCGACGGTGGCGGCAAGAGGCGACGGAGAAAGTTGAAATTTGTGGTGGGTCAGTCATGCGGTGACTCAGCCCCGTCGATATACGCGGGAAGATAAGCGCTTCCTTCGTAGACGAAGTAGTCGCGAAGTGGGCGAAGTTTTCTTCTCCAGCCGAACGAGGCCTCGTTAGCGCCCGTCACTTTTTCACGTACCGCGCGCTAATTAACGGTTGCGCAACGGCCGCGGGATAGAGGAAACTGGTCAAGGATGCCCGCCCGCGGCGTCGTTCGGTCAAGTGCGACTGTCCCTTGATCGGAAAGCGGCGTCGACGAGGTAACCGCGAACTTTCTCCATTGGGCGACAATCCTGCCACAGGGGGAAGAGGATGGTCTCGGTGAACGAGTCCTGCCGAAAAAAGCGTCCGGACCACTTTGGTTGTGCATCGATCCATTAATCATCGATACGGCGACCCAACGACGTTTATAGATCGGTCCGTTTACAACCGTTAATCGCCCATTCGGACGTTTAGTTCACGACGCAAAACTAGTTCTCGCTCAGACGCACCGGCTAATTAGATATTTTTAGCGCGGATCGATAAATCGCCCGCGATAGCTCGTCGCGTTAATACGGTCCGTCTACGCTGCTCGATGACAGCTCGAGAATCCGGAAAGACGCGTTTTACGTCGGTTGAACGATGATCGACGGGGAGTCGCGAGACCCGAAGAAAACTCGCTGCGAAAGCGCGATCGATCGTGTCCTCGCCGCGACACCGTCTCGGCAGGCGGCGAGGAAAAATTACCCTTTCTCGGTAGAGGCAGGAGCCCTCGCTCGCGGTTATATATCATCGAGGACCAGCGAGCGCGCGACTCGCCGCGGTGTCAGTGGAGTTCAATCTTAATATAGTGTATGACCCCCACCGCCATTCGCGAGGAGGCAACGTGCGTGCGTTGCACCTTATGCCGCTCGTACGCGTCGCCGGTTATTTCAGAGTTGCTGCCTCTCGCTTCGACGCCGTCTCTATCGCTCCCACGGCCTGTCCCCGGTACGCACGCATGCTCTGTCGCGCGCGCGCGCAACTCGAGATTACTCGGCCGAGTGTCATCGATCTATTTCGAGCTCACTCGGAATTTCAGGCCTCCGGAGCGAACTCACTTCTTCGTCCCCCGCCGCTGTCGTCGTCGTCGTCGCCGTCGCCGCCGCCGCCTCTCCCACTCCCGATCGGCAGGCGCGCATGCGCGACCGCGCGTCGCTCCAACCGGTTCGACGGTCGACGCGCGAATGACCGATCGCGGGCGCGTTTCTGCCCTTTAGATCGGTCTATCGTCCACTAGTTCCTGGAATCTCTCCCGTGCGACCACGACCGCGCTGGTACACCGATTCACCCGGACATTATGTAACGCGCTTCTGGACAATCGCGAGGATTCGCCGGGTCGCGAGCCTCCTCGACGGTCCCGCCTTTACCCACCCGCAGTCATTTTCAGCCCACAGGGCATATTTCTTCGTTCTTTACACCTTCCTTCTCCTCTTCCTTGGCAAATAATGACAATCGAACAACCATAAATCATTAAGAGATTCCATTTTGTTTAATTTTCTTTAAAATGATAGTCTGGAACATAATAGCTTGCTTAGTCGACCGAACAAAAAATTGGCTCCTGTCGAAGCGTTGACTATCACTACGCTCGCCATCCTCCATTCTTTGAGCGGCCGTTCGGCGATGGTTATCTGAAAAGGCGGTAAGCGCCATTGCGAGAGATATTTCACGTGCGTTCTAATGCGGTGACCGTCTCGCCACATCAGAAACGGAAGAATGCTCCACGCCAGATCCGGCGACTACGTTGTCGCCGGGCGATGCGTATCTCCCGGTGCATTTCGTAGTAACAAGGAAGCGCGTCAGTAGTCAAGGTCGGCATCCAGTCAGCCGACTCATTGTATTTCCCGCTGTCATGCACCCGCCGTCCCCGTGCTCCTCTTCACGTTCACTCCCGCATATTTCCCATTATCTTCTCGACTCCCCTTTCAAAACGAACCAGCCGCGTTGCGTTTAGAAACACGTCACTCCGGTTGCTTTCGAGGCATGGTTGCATTACCATATTCTCGTACGAACATGGTATTCGACGTACATACAACGAAACGAGAAAAATGATCCCCATTCCAGTCGGAAAACATTGTCTCGATCGTTATTCATCCTACATTGCCTATAGGGGATTATTCCCGAAGATGAAATAATGAGGGACGTGCTGATTGGGCGAGTGTCCACGTAGGGGAATATACTTGAGCCAGGGAGCAGATTTATCTCGATTCTCGTTGCTGTTGTTTCCACCAACGAGTGCAACGCTCGCCGGGCATAAGCCACGGCATTCGCAAAGACCAGGCCGGCCGGTCGACATTATCGGTCTTATTGGAAGTTTCCTCGGATGCCCGGTGCTCCTCGCGCAGTCGCGATGCGCTTACACGGGCGACTTGTGCGAGCGGCGCGCGAGTGAGAGGAAAGAAAAAGGATGCGGGCGAGGCGGGGCGGGGAGCGAACGCGCGAGAGAGTGATACGCCGCGGCGGAGGGAGAAGGACGGCGCGAGGGGGGTCCGAGGAGAGGGAGAGGGAGAGCGAGAGAGAGAGTGAGAAAGAGAATGAGAAGGGAGCGGGTGGGGCGGGAGGGGGACTGCGCTGCCGCCGCTGCATGGCCGATGCATTGTGGGGGTGTTGGCCTTCAACTTGACGGCGCAGTTTCACTGACCTGCCTGAGAAACTCGTATACTTGCGCGACTCGTGCGCACGGACGTATGTATAGTTGCACGAGCGACCACCGCGGAGGGACATGCCTGCGGAGGTGCTTGCCGTTGCATCGGACAGCGAACCCGATACTCGCTTTTTGGCCGACCCCGCTTTTTCATCGTTTCCCGTTGCCGCTCTTAACCGATGCGTTTATTAACTTCTTTTGGGCACTGCCTTCTTTTTTGATATATCGTTAGAACTACTTCATTATATTGTAATGTCATCGGTTATCTCGTTAGCCTATTGCATTGTGCTCAACGGATGTAGTCGGTAAATCGTTACGTTCCGTTTTATAGACGCGTGCGATAACTCACTTGCTGGGACAACTCGCTCGCAAAGCTAGCTGGCGTGTTTTTAATTAAATTAAATTATCTCCGGTTTAATTAAACTCGCATGCGTGCCGATTGTAACGCGGCGATCGAGCCGACAATTATGACGGAGTATCGCTCAGGGGCGTCGTTGTCGAAACGCCACTGGGTTTAAGACTCGCTGCCTTCTTCCAGCGCCAACTTTCGAGATGATCGTCTATGTATTCTCACGAATCTCGAGAGATTGCGGCACGAATGCGGCGGAAAGGAGAGGTGCTTTGCAAGGTGCCCCCGCTGTCGGTCGAAAGCATTTGGTATGGGCGTTCCTGTGCCCGAGAAACGTAATTGCCGCTAAACTCGAGCAGATGGCTCGCATTCTTTAGTCCCGCGGAGAGGCTCTCGAAATTCCAATTCCGTCGCCATGTCAATGCGGGACTATTGTCTGGAATATTTTCGCAAATTTGGTGTTCTTTGTTTAACGACTTCCGATTCGCGTTCGGAATCGATGTATCGAGTCGCAAGTGTCATCGCCGCGGCGGTTTCGTGGGAACGCGGCATCCGACATTTCTCGTCCGCTGGTTTCTCGTTCACGCGTTCCCCGTGAAATGTTGGAATCGGTTGGATTCTCGGATCACAGGCGAGTCTGCAAAGAGCAGGCTGTTCTTGTACACGAAAGTAAAATTAGACGTCGCCGAAATCGTTCGATGGAACCGGGCGTGGATCGAGCGCGACTGTTCGAGAATTCAATCTCCGACGACGCCGTCGTCTACAGTTTCGCGGGAGCGTAATGGAAGAAGGGCCACCCACCCTCTTTTCGGCAACCTCACCCCCTGGTCGGCTAACAAAGCCGCGCTTGGTCCTCTTCTTTTGCGCGCATATCTCTCTATCGCCTCCTCTCCTTCTTTCTCTATCCTTTCTTCCTTCTGAATCTTCTTGTCTCTCTCTCTCTCCCTCTTGCCCCATCTCACCCCCTCCCTTCCCCAGCATTGCGTTCTCCATGGCTCACCTCACCTTGGCCGCGGCCCTTCAACTGTCTACGACCCACGCCCTCTCCCCTCCCGCCCCGCGCCACCCGCCGGGCCGATCACCTTCTCCGCCACTGGTCAACATCCCCACCCCGTCCGTCTCACCTGCCAAGACCACGCGGCAACCTTCTCTCTGCCTTTTCCGCCGCCTCTCACATGGACCACTCGACGCAGTCGCGATCTTTGTCCACCTGCCCGCTTCTCGTTCCGCCTGCACGCGAATATATGCGCTTTCGGCGGGAACGCGAAACGAGACCGACGCTCCGCCGTTTGTGGCCCTCTCCGGCTTAACGAGAATTCCCGCTCGTTTGTACACGACGAAGAGGAAATCGTGTCTGCTTGCCCTCATGCGAGACGCGTCGATTTCACAGTCACAGGCATAGTCGATCGCACTCGATATTCGTTCGATTCCTCAGAAGCTCGTTTGCGCGAGGCGCTGCGTTTTACGCCGAGTTTTGAGGTCGAGAAACTTGCGTCTATATATACGCAAACATCGCGACTGATTCATAGCAAGACTCGAAGCTTTATGCAGTCGTATTTATAAGCATGGTGTACCACCGCACAGGCAAGCGCTCGCTGTTCGACGTAGTTTGTATGTCATCTATACCCAGTTTAATATACGTGCGCCGTTAAAGGCATCCCGTCTAATAATACAGCTCGCGAGGAATAACAATATAGCGTGCAGGCTGAGGAACGTGAATGTAATTCGCAGTTTGCAAATCTGCGTTGCATTACCGAACCTCGATCCCCGGTTGCCGATCACCATCGGAACGAGGTGAAGGGGCGGAAGGGACGGGCGGTTTTCAATCGTCGCGACGACCCTGACCATGGCAAATGCCTCTCTCATCGTCGGCGTGATTCCGAGCGCAATTGCTCCTTTTCAAGACCGTATCGGTGTCAAGATTACGATGGTGTCGACGCTCGTCCCTGGAGAACTGCGAACGTCCCTGACATTGCCGCGGAGCGCAAGGATGCGGCTGAGTCGTGCTTCGAGCTGCGAAGGAACGCTCGCTTGCGAAACTGCTTTTCCTTGATTTTCAAACGCAATTCCCCGGGTTCGAGCGAGATGGCGTTGTTTTTAAAAGGACGAGTCGAAGACGGGGATGAGCGAACCGTGACTAAAACCGGCGTCGTTAATTGCGTAGAGTTCGTTGATCGAAATCATGGCGAACCGGTGGGGAACAAAGGGAGAAAAAGCAAAAGCTCTCGTTGCTGCACGCGAGAAGAAAGAGAAAAGAGCGGCGTGGAAGCGAAGGTATGCGAGAACCTCCGCGAAGTTCTTTCATCTCGCGACATGCGCGCGGGAGAGAGTGAACCGGATGAAAGGGAGCCGGGGAGCGAGAAGGACGAGGTGAGAGGAAGGATCGGGGAGTGCGCGAGGGAAAGAGAGCGAGTCGAGTGGTTCACCTGCATTGCTAGCATTGCGCCAGCTCAAGGCCAGGGAGTCTGCGAGACCGCGAGGGCCGGACCGGGTCGGGACCTCGTCCTTCCTTCCAGTTTCCTGCTACGTTCCCGCAGAGCTGTAGTCTCTGTCCGCTTCTCTCCTCTCCTCCTCCTCCTCCTACTCTCTCCCCATCCCCCTCGCCCCTGTCCCTGCGCCTTTTCCATCTCTCTCGTTCTCTCCTTCCTCTCTCTCTTTCTCCGTCCGGCATTCGCCGTTCGGGCGATCGGCCGTTTTTTGCGCAACTTTTCAACGTCCGTAAGGAATAAGGATGAGGGAATAGAACCTTAAAAGCGAGACTAGACTGAGACCGAAACAATATAAAAAATTGCATCACGTCTCTAACCGATTTCTCTTTTTGCAGGTTGCAAGATCAAGGCGTTGCGCGCCAAGACTAACACGTACATAAAGACACCGGTGCGCGGCGAGGAGCCGGTGTTCGTGGTGACGGGACGCAAGGAGGACGTGGCCCGCGCCAAGCGCGAGATCCTTTCGGCAGCTGAGCACTTCCCTCAGATCCGCGCGTCGCGCAAGAGCTCGCTAGGCGCGCTTCTCGGAGCGCCCCCAGGTCCACCGGCCTCCGTGCCCGGCCACGTGACCATCCAGGTACGCGTTCCATACAGAGTCGTTGGGCTGGTGGTGGGCCCGAAGGGAGCAACCATCAAACGGATTCAGCATCAGACGCACACGTACATCGTAACGCCGAGCCGGGACAAGGAACCGGTGTTCGAAGTGACGGGATTGCCAGAGAGCGTAGAAGCGGCCAGGCGTGAAATCGAGGCGCACATCGCGATGCGCACTGGCGCGGGACTGGGAGTGGAGGAAGTGGATCTGCTGGGCGCCCTTTGCCGCGGCGGTCTCGGCTCGATCCTCGGCTGCCTCGACCCATCCAGCTCAAACGGCTCCAACAGCAGCAGCGGAGCCTTCTCCAGCAGCGGTAGCTGTAGCAGCTCCAGCAGCTCCAGTGGCGCACCGGGACTCAACGACCTCGTGGCCATCTGGGGAGCCGGTCTCGAGCGGGACGAGGGCCTCGGCGAGTCCCCGTCATTCGAATCGCAGACGGCCTCGGCCTCCTCCATCTGGTCGTTCCCAGGCGTCGCTCTGCCCTCGAGACCATCGCCACCCGCCTCCGCTAGCCCCGTTTCGCCAACGGACTCGCTACTCGGCGGCGGCACCAACAAGCGGGAGTGCGTCGTCTGCGGCGACAAGGAGATCACCGCCGCTCTCGTTCCCTGCGGCCACAACCTCTTCTGCCTCGACTGTGGCAACCGGCTATGCGAGAGCTCCGATCCGACCTGCCCGGTTTGCTCCAGGCCCGTGCCCCAGGCGCTACGCATTTTCAACTAAACCGCCGACAGCAGGCGCAACTGACGACACGCGCACCTACCGGCGAGCGCACACTCACTCGCGCTCGCCGCTCGTCTTATCCAACGGAAACGCGCACAACGTTTCTACACCACTGCTGCCGCCGTGGCTGCCAATACGAACCCTCTCATTTCTCGGGATTAGCAGTGTAGCATCGTTACTTCGCATCGTACGTGTTCCCGCCAACCGGATACAACGAATCAACAATCTCTTCGCAAGGGCTGCTGTTGCTGCTGTTGCTGCTACTAGTGTTGTCCGCCGTTCTCAACGCTGGAGGACGATCGTCGCGACGACATCTTCTCCGCCCGACGACGACCACACCGACGGACGCCGTTTCATCCAGCGAGTGTCCCCCGCCGTCGCCGAGTCGACGCCGATCGTAACACACACACACGCATACACACGCACGCACGCACATACACTCACTCACTCACATACACACACACACACACACGTACGCACTATCTCCCGCAAGGAAGTCGTCGGGTCTGCGACGGCGGACCGGCGTTGTTCGCCGAGACACGCGAGGTGTAACGTCCACAACGGTGATACGCGCGTTACACTTCGGGCTGTATCACACATGGGACATCCAGCCAGACCCGGCGGCCTCGTTCCCTTGCCGTGTGACACACGCCTCGTCGTCGGTTGGCGAGGAAGAGCCGCGATCGGGCTGCGCCTGTTTCGTTCGCGTTTCGCGTTTAGAATAGAGATAGCGATCCCAGTCAACGGTGCACGAACGCATTGCGGACGACAGCAACCCCGCTTCTTTTTTTTTTACGCAAAGCGAATAGAAAAGAAAAATGAAACGAAAAAAAACAGCGCAAACATACACCATATAACAGGACTTCATATTTATGTTGC
>JABFPT010000432.1:14843-38737 GCA_022817245.1 Nixonia krombeini | reverse complement strand
GTCTAAATCGGCACTCGACGGAGCTAACAAGTCGCGCAGCGTTGCGACGCCCACCGGCGTGTTTGACAAATGTTTAAATGCAAAAGCATTCGGCTTACGTTAACAAAGTGGCACTGTTATTTCCTTGAAAGCCGATGCTACACGTATCGCGTGCTGTCCGCGCTTTTTTCATCGCTTGGGAGAAAACCCGTGATTTAGATACGCGGTTGCTAATATCGTCAGTGCCAATCGCTTTACTCCAGAAGACATCGTCATCATTGGCACGCACGAGCGGAGGAAATTTCTCAAGCGACCGCGACTGTTTGACCTTGGCAAACATCTAGTGTGGAAAAGTCAATTTTAGGTTAGGATTAAGCGTGGTACGCACAACCTCGATTATCGCAAGTTCGAATTTGCGCGACACGCTGACGAAGGGACGTAATTGGCCAAGATGGTTTTCGCGAAAAACCTTTTCCCAACCGCAATTTCTCGGTTTACATAGTTCGCTGCCACACGACCGTATTCTCGGCGAGCCTTAATGATTTCCGCGGCACGATTCCACGTGGCATGACATCAAGTCCATCAGGCCAGGGGACACTTTGGCGATTACCTGCGTAACGGTTTGTAGGGTCGCGGTTTTTCTCCATCTCCCAGCCAAGGACCTTCGGCAGGAGCGTTTCAATTTCAAGAAATGCCTTCACCGGCTTGTGGTTTCCAGCGTCCGCAACCGCATCCAAGGCCTCGCCTTTCCAGCCCACACGCCCACGCTTTTTTCCTCGCCGCAAATCACCGAACGTCAGCGCGACGTTGATGATCGACGGCGCGTCAGCCTCGCTTTCGGCCGATCGCTTATTGACAGTCGCGCCGCGATTTATGGCCCGGTTGATGAATGCGCCGTATAATTAAATGAAATTATTAATTTACTGTCAGCCGCGACAAAAACTCCGTTTCACCTGTCCCTCCCTCCGGACTGCCACCCTCCCCCTCCCTCTCCTATCGTTACCGTTCGACGAGTTTTATCTTGGAGGCGACGCGAAAACCGTGACCGATTTCGCGTGGAATGCGGCGTGACGCGCGAAATAAACGAGTTCCATCGTTGGCTGACAAAGTCGCGGCATTGCCGCGGAATTTTGAGTGCGCCGGCTCAACAGGAAAGTGACAATGAATGATTCACTACACGTACCGGTGAGTCGCGGCCATTATTTTTCACGCGCTCATAATTCAACTCCCTCGCGGCAATCAAGAAGAAGAAACGGCCCTCGACTCTTACCTGAACATAAAGAGAGAAGAAAAAAAGAATTAATTTCGCAGCCGGTGTGTGCGTCCACGCGCCCCCCTCCCAACCCGCCTTGCGTCTGCCCCCTCCCTGTGCTCCCTTGCCGGGCGCATCGCTCGATCGCTAAGTCGACGACGCCGTCAGCCGCTCAATACAGACACGGCCGAAACTCATCCTTGGTCCAGTCGACGCGTTGCACGCCGCTTACATAAGCATTGTTATTTATCTTGGACGCGGAAAATTCACGTTGAGATAATAACCGGGTGCCTGCCAATGTCCTCGTGAAATCAACTCGTTGCTCTCGCATTGCGAACAACCTCCCCCCCCCCGCCACAGCCCCCCGCTAATGGCGCACCCCGTGTCGCACATTCGTCAACGGTTTTCTCTCTTTAATCACACGGATCGACCGATCGCCTCGATCGATTAACGCGGCTCGAGATCGAGCCACCCGATCTCCATCATTGACTCGTGCCGTCGATACAGCGAAGCTTGTATTGTAAAAGAACCTTCGAGTTTCGGGGAAACGGAACTAATTCAGAGGTCGTTACGGTAAATCGCGGTTGTTCCGCGGAAATTCAATCTATTCCCGCTTCTCTCGCGTAATCTCGGTAACTCGTAAACAAGCGGATAATAATAATCCGCAGTATGATTCCCTTAATTGCGCAGCTGTATCGTAATGAGAGAAGCGAATGAAATGTCTCGATTTCATAACGGTGTGTTAGTTGGAATGATCGACTGAACGTTTTTCTGTCGATACGCAGTGCGATGCATCAGGTTGAACGTTAATCGCTGACACGGGTGTATCTTGGGAAATGACGCCGATCTCTACCTAGGGAAGTGCACGTTGAATTTCCTATTGGCGAGAAGCGTTTGCATAAAGCCGTAGGTAGTTCATAGGATCCGAGATTAATGGGATAGTCGAAATTATCGAGGGACACGTCGAACGGGTCATGCGGGGGCTTTTCGTCGATGCAAGGCCGAACTTCAAGGCCATTATCGGATTTTGCAGCAGTGACATTTTGCGGTAAACACGAGGTTGCATAAGAGGAAATGTCAAGTATGCAAATTCTCCAGCAGTTTTCACTTGGTTGATGGAAAAATCTCGAAAGATCCACCACTTCCTCCGTAGCGACTCCGTTTCGTCACCGGGGGATCCGGTTGGCCAATCGAAGTCTCATTTGCCAGGCTGATTTTATGCTAAACGAGATGTGGGCAGCAACAGCCGTAAGAAAAGCCGACGCAGCTTCTTTCACTCGTCGTTATTACGGCAATAAAGGGTCGGAGGAGGAAGGCGAGCGGGAAACCGCAGACGTCGACGCTGCGCCTAGATTGATTCCCGTCCCGTATGGGACCCCGATCTGGCCAATCTCGGATCGATCGGAGGTTTTCCAGCGCGATTTATCGCCATTTTAGAAACGACCTTGCGACGTTCGTTCGAAGATAAGTTCGCGTGTTTACCACTTGAGCAATGAATCGCAGTGATCTAATTCAAGATTGATCGCCGCTTGATGGATGAGTTTTACGGTGGCGATAAAAGTTTGACGCTGCTCGGCTGAATAGCCGCATTGTGAGCACCGCCGCGGAAAACAATGCCGCTTTGTGCATTTCAGAGCGCAATTTACACTTCGATGCAACAATTTTGTACTTGAGAAACTGCCGAACTTTTCTCCCCAACGAGCTATTCGACCGGATGAGAAATCGCTGTTCTTTCAACATCTCTCTATCCCTGTCTCCATTTCATTCTCTTTATCTTTCTTTCTCTCTCTGTCTCTCTTACACGCACACACACGCACACACACCAGTTCTCCTTTGCCGTTTCTCTCTCTCTCTCTCTCTCTCTTTCTATCCACTGGTATGTAAAAGCGTCGAAATTTAGGTTAGGTCTACGTTGCTGACCAGCAGCCGCTCGAGAGGGTTCCTTGAGGGATGCAGCGGAGCGGAGGAAGAAGCGAGAGGAGGCCGAGGGGGGTAGAGAGAAGTGAGACGTAAGAAGTCAAGACGTAAATAGCACGCCCAACTTAGCCTAACCAGCCGGCCAAGCAATTCTGAGGGGAGCCTCATCAGCCACACGTTTACCAACCGTTTTTACGTGCGTTCGCTCCGCTTCTTGTTTCCTTTTTTTCTCACTTCCGATCGCATCCTCGCAATATCCCGCTCAAAGACACGTGATTTTTCGTCAGCTCAAAAAAAGAACTATCGTAATTTACATTTCGTTCCATGTATATTCCATATACATATATTTCTAATAATCATAATAAAAACAATGCACATATATTTCAATTTTTCTTAAAATGTTGTAAAATCGGTAATGCTAACAGTGCAATAAATTCATATTTGTTTGTTTGCAACGGAAAGTAAACTGCAATCGTTTCGCCATTTAAGGCGGCTCTATTTTCGCTATGACTCAGTTCGCGCATCATCCGGCGCCGGCGACGAAGCACGAAAATTGAAGAGTAGCTGGATAAAGTGGGAAAGGGACTCGCTGTGTAAATTAGAGGCTGCAGTGTTGCCGAGAGAAGAGGAAAATCCCGATGAAAGATGTCTCGGTGGGAGAAAAGTCCGGTTACACGATCGCTGTGAGGGAGCGCAATTGCTATCACGTGGGGGAGATCGGTAACCAAAATACTCGGCGCGCGACAACCTCGTCTCGCGCCAAACGAGCGAGTGTTACAAATGCGCTATTTGTTTAGCAAAATATTAATAATTGGCGTATGCGACAGCTTGCTGTTTACGTTATAATAGTCCGAATACCAGTTGATAAGTATTTGACACGGCACTTGGCAAAAACTATCCGGAGTAATTAATGGCGTGTCTCATTTCAATTGTTTTGACAATCGAGATAATCGTGGAATTTGTTATTTTCATTTGCATTTATTGAACTAACGTATTTATTTAACTCGACTGATTTATTTAGTCAATTTGTTTCCGTTTTGTATGTCATATCGCAATTAACTGTAACCGATTTAGTGTACTTTTACCGTACGCCACAGACCGTTACACATACGTATAATGTACGTGTAAAAGATTGAAATATTGTCGATTCGCAAAGCCGCGCGATTCGGAACCAAGTGAACTGAGGCGAACGTGACGGCGCTGGCATATCCAATGGCTATAAGTGATACATAAATGCCGATATTCGGGGTTTTCTTATTTCGCGCGTATTAATGCGCGGCAGGGCGACTAGTCGCGACGGTCGGCGGTCTACGACCAGCTGTCATCGGTCGACCCGTTTGACGTGACTCATGCGAAAAGTTGTGGAGAATTGCCAAACGACGCGAGCACCGCTGCCGAGATGTAACTTCGCGTGTGTAATTCACAGGTGACAAAATAGCAATAGATAAATAGAATAAGCGCTCGTCGAGACGTTTCTGATATAATTTCGCGCGAGGATCATTAGATCGGCTCGCGGGACGAGTTTGCATTTCGACATTCCTCCGTATCGACCGACCCGATCCGCCTGGTTTCTTTCCCCGCAAAAACGATTTGTTGTTGGCTAAAATTATTTTTCGGCCTGCGTCGGATGCGCGACGCATTCGTGATGAGTTCGAATGATTGACAGGTTCGGTAAACGAGTAATATTTCAATTACAGATCGTGAGAGTGGTCGCTTTTTCGCCCGATCTTACCCTACCTCCCCCTCCTCTACTCCTTCCTTCGACGAACCAGCGGGACAACCAGCCGCGCGGCACATTTGCGCAATCGCGTTTATGAATTTATATTCGCATTGTTTTTGCAGCGAAGGGAAAGCGCATATCTTACAAGTGTAAAAGATATAAACTGCGGGCATTAATATTCTGGAAAAAACGATCTTGCCGAATTGTGAACCCGAGGGAGCACTACTTTCGAAACGAGAGCGAACGTTTCTCGCTGCGAACGCTCGTTTATCGGAAGCAAGGTGACAAGAACGTTCGACCAATAGGAAGGACGAACGTCCCGCGATTATTAAATATCGCGACAGCCGATTCGCACTGCGCAATCGTCGATTCCCACCGACTCGTCTAAGCAGGTTGCGTGGCGCCTGAAAAAGTTGTAGCACTGTACTTCTGCTTTCCTTTTTTTTAGCCAGCACCGATGCCACTTGCGGTGGTTCGTTAAATTCGGCTAACGAGACTGTCGGACATTGCGACGGTATCGCGTGTGCACTTCGGTGTCGGACGCCGCATCGGTAAACGGCCGATCCTGGAGATTCGCTTTGCGAAAAACGCGCCACGCACGTACGGACGTACGTTTGTCAAAAGATACGTGCGAGAGACTGACTTTACCGACGACAATGATAAATGACGCCAAGTTACATTTCAGACAATCTTTTTTTATAGATTTCGACCAAAGATTGTGCAAATGTGTATTGAAATACATTTCCCGAAATAAAATAAACGACTAAAAATAATACGTTTTTGACTTTTCGTTTTGTTTCTTTGCGCTTGTAACATTTTGTTTTCGATCAAATAAATCAATAACGACTGTTCTCATTCTCGAGCTGAAATTCCTCGAACATGTGCCATATTTCAAAATTAATTAACGTCCGGGGTGAGCGAGATTAAATTAAAATCCAGTGAATTCAATGTTGCGACGCGGGATTGTTTGTTTACGGTTCACCAAGAATAATGTCACGTTCTCACGCCAGTTTATAAAAGCCCATAATCAATGCAGCGCAATTGCTTGAAAATCGACATTTTTAATTACCAACTGGGCTGTGTATCCGAATGGGGGAACTGGGTTTCGTCGATCAATCGCAAAATCTCCGAATTTCGAATCTCGCCTCCCTAATTACGAATCGACTGATTGATTCGAGAGTGCGTCCAAAATTTGTGGAAGATCACGTCGAGTGTCGACAATGTGCGAAAGCGATAGTACCGTCAATCAGGTTGCCGTTGAATACATGAAATAATCGCTTGAAAAATCGTTGCTTCGCGAATACGAAGCGGGTCGGTCGAGCAGGGTTATCTGGCCCGGTCGATCGACGTAATAAATCAGGTTGTTAACGCAAATAATTGCGGTAATTTTCTCGCGGCAACGTTCGTCGTTGCAGATCGTCGCTTCCGATCGACAAACCTGGTCTAACTTTACGAGTTAATAAATGATAATTCGAGCAGCCAATGATATCTTAACTGCTGGAACGAGTTTCGGTCACTCCTTTATTTCTTCCCCTTCATCCTCTCCTGGAAACCAACGTCTTTGTTTTCGACTCGTTAATTACGCCAATCCTCCCACTGCCACTTTTCGAGACAAAGTTGCAGTATCTTGAGAACGGGTTTCACATCGGACGCCGTTTACACCTTCCACGAAAAACTCGACTCGCGCGTACGAGCAACAAATCGGCGGAAAATAAAAACATCCCGCGGGATCTTGTAAACTTTCGCAGGCGGGAAAAACGTCGGTGCCGTCAGGACCGCTGAGGATAAATCGTTCGTTCCGCGCCGCTGCCGAGCGGGTGATGAAAGCCGAGCGCCGGCTGGTGTAATCGTAAATCGCCTTCAACGATTGACAAATTTATCAGGATCCAAAGTCCAACGTTGAACAAACGGGCTTGTTAATACGTATTTGGCGCCTGCAATAATTATGTTTACGGCAGCAACGACTGTACTTTCAATACATTTCGGAAAACTTCCAAATATAGATCAAAAAGATATTCAACGATATAAAAGATATACAGCGATAAGAATACATTCGTAGTAAGTGTTTGAGCATACAATCATAAAATCAAATCTAGAAAAGATTCACAGTTGCAGCGACATCGTCTTGCAACATAGCTGTTATCCCTCCACATTCCAACGTCGTATACTCAGGTTCGTCGCGGTATAATGCGAGGTCTCGCAATAAGCAAAACGTACTGACCCGCGTATGAATCTCGCGCATGGACCATCCCCCAAGCTGTGGGATATTTATCAAAAGTCGCGCTCAAGATGATAGCCAGACATCGTTTCATTACTCTCTGTCATAATAAAGAGCGCAACGACGTCGAGGCTCCCGCGTGTTGCCAAATACCGGCGAGGTTTTCGCGTATAAAACCATGCGGGAGTAAGACGTCCGGGCGAAGCCGCGAATGGTCCCCGCGGCGTATTTCATTGCGGGCGATCGCGCAGTGGGTAGAGGGTCGTTATCGAGGTGCGCGGTGAGGGAGAGACGAGGGGGGAGGGCGTTAGAGTTCACGGAACGACTATAAATACGAGCGCGTACAAAGGCGAGGAGAGGGAGGGGGAGGGCGGTAGTTCACGGGACAAGGAGCAGGAGGCGCACTCGCGTGATAGCATCTTCGCGAAAGTAGGGGGAGAAAGACGGCGATTCGGAGGCGCTTAAAGGCAAAAAGGGTCTGATGGCTCGCATAGCGTAGCCGGCGTCTGGCCATGCCGGGAATGGCAGAGGGGGGCGACTTCGCTTGCTAAAAGTCTGGACGGAAATATCCGTAATACAAGGACAAGCGGGTCCCGCGAGAGCCAATGCGAAAGCTCGATTTGCACTTTGAAATGACGACAGCTGCGGTGGACCATTCACGATATCAAGGATTCTCGGCATCAGCCGGACCTTCATCCGGGTTTCGCACTCGGTGCGACAATTTATTCCATGCGATTGACGGTAGCGAGCGTTGCGCGTCGAAAAGGCGTCGAGAGGCGTCGGCGCACGCGGCGTCGTAAACAATGAGCAGCGATTACGAGGCGGCTAAATTCGCCTCGCCGCGGAGCGAATATCGCGCAACTATTTTAAATGTGAACGCACGCGTTCGGTTGTTCGAGAGACTCATTCATATCTGCCCACTTCCGTCTTAGTCAGAGACAACGCAAAAGTTCAAACGTACAAATATTTCGAGAGCATCGCGCAAAGTAATGAACAACTCATTTTCTGATTTATGACAGCGTTATTCTCGGTCAGCCTGCGTAGCGAAAACGCGGACTTGGCACTGGCGATCGGCGAAAAAGTGACCGCGATCGATCGACGGAAGGAACGTTCGCCGTAATTAATGGTTAACAAACGGCGAGTTCTCTTCGGTGAAAAAAAAGGGGTGCGAGTGAAAGGACGATTCCGTCGTTAAAAACGGGGAACGGCGAACCAAATAGCAAAACGCAAGCGTTAGTTGATATGCAAAACACAAGCGATCGGCAGCGTGATTAAGCGTGTGATTACAGGGTGTTGCAAGCGCGGTAAATGAGTCGATATGATTTACGCCGGTGCCGCCGGTGCCTGTGTTCGCGGCAGCGCAGCGCCGCGCGATTTGGCGAAACGCGCGATTCGGCAAATGTGATTAAATCGACAGGTCTGCGCATCGCACTGGTGACGGGCCGGAGGCGGCGGCGGCTGTCGAAACACGGCTGTCCAATTCATCACCGGCATACAATGTCTGGCCGGTCGGGTAGGCAGAAACCACGGCATTACGTCTTAGAAGCATTTGGCAAGATTGGCCGTGTCGGCAACATGCGGCTCGAAACCCCGCGACTCGGGTTAATTTCGTCTTCCGATGCGCTTTAACATTGGCATTGGGGCGTTCCGAGTCAACGGATGCGCGTACGTTCGATCGCCCGGCACCGAAATAAGTTCGAGGACTCGCGTCATCGACGCTGGGACTTGTTCGCCCGTGCATTATTGCCCATCCACTCTGCCCACGAGTATGCTCGACCAATGCTTTCCACTATTTTTTCACCGCGTCCCCGACAATTCCACACTCGATGCGACATAATCCAAAAACAACATTGATTTCTCGAGAAGACAAACGCTCTGCACATTTTCTGCATTAAGTACTATTTTCTATTGCGTCAACGTTAAGAAAGTTAATTCGTTGGTTAATCGAAAATTTGGCGATCCAGTGTTTTTGCGATTTTTTCGTCGAGATTTTAATCCTTTTCCTTATGGCAAAATAAATAGTTTCGTGTGTACCATGATGATACTGGACAATTATCGGTACGTGGATTGTGTAACGGAAAGTACCGGTGGGCATGTTATAACGCGGCAGGTGCGCTTGAGAAGGTTGAGAAGCGGAAGTTGCTACGCGCAGTCCCATTTCGACCTACCATGTCGAGATATACGAGGCAGATTGACATTTTAGTAGTAACAGCTGATGTACCGTCAGACACGCGGCACGTGTATAATCGGCATCTTTAAAATAGACGAAAACCTTCCGAAGAGATATTCACTGGCGGGGTGAAAATTACGTAACGCGGCAGCGACGCGCTATTGACGGTGATTAACAATCGGTGTGTAACGCATACCGCGTAGAAGACCGGCGTTATCGATAAAGACGAAAGCGCGTAAAATACGTTACGGCGAATGTTTCAAACGAACGAGGAATTGGGAACGAACGTGGATGAAGTGCTAATGAAGAAATTATTATTTTTAATAGAGCCGTCGGCTCGACGGAAAGCAAAATCGCGTCGTAAAAAATCCAGTTACCGGGAATCCAGTTTTACGATTTGCCGCGACGAAACGCCCGAATAGCCCTGACTCGGTGTTTTTCTTTTCGTTTGTTCCAAATGAAGTGACTCAGATGTAAATTATGCTCGACAATTAACTGAATAAATAAGCCGCGGCGGCTCGGTTCGATTTTCTTACCGCGTGTTTTCGTCCCGAGTCCAGGCCCGATGTATGTTAAGACCGTCATTTATATTTATTTACACGTGCGCCGGGAAAATAAATAATAAACAACGTTTGGCTTAACGGCGAGAAATAGAAGAAGAAACGAAAAGAAGGAGAGAGAGAGAGAGAGAAGGAAAGAGAAGAGAAGAGACGGAGATGAACGGAGCAATTTAGAGAAGGAGGGCCGAAAAAGCGAGACGAAGAGAATCGCGTTAGACAATTATGTGGGTCAACTGTTTTTGGATTAGGAGGCGGCGGAGGAAAACAAGGAGGAGCGAAAGGGAAAAAAAAGAAGAAGCGGAAAAGAAGAGGCGATGAATCAGCTAAAGAGAGCGGGAGGGGCCGGCGGGGGGAACCGGTTGACAGAAGCTACGGTGTTAAAGAGGTTGGGCTAAAGCGAGTTGGTCTCATTAAGGATGACAACGGTGACTAGACCGCTTCCTAGACCATATGCCAAGTCCATACGAAATGTCGCCGTCGTCATATCGCGTCTAATAATCGCTCTTCGTCTCGGCCTGCCTTGTTCGGACTGGTCGGACATGCACTTGGCGTTATTAAGAAATATTTCCCGCACGTGGGAGTAGCGAAACGAGGAGCGCAGGCGCCGCAAGAATAGCGCAACAATGCATCATGTTTAATATGAATTATCTCGGCGAAATTACCGCTCTTACCTCGTTTTATTTCATTTCTCTTGGACACGATTATTGCGCCATGTCTGCTGGATCATTTCCTCCACGAATGCCATCCAATGTTAAATAATCCCTTACCTCATAAGTTATATGTGTACAATGCACCGGCGTAGTGAAAAACACTTGGATGCAAACGGATCAGAGCGTGACGCACGACCTGCGCCTTCCCTGATCCACGACGCACGTTCCGCAGAAAATCGTTTCGCATGCGAGGTGTGGTACACCGGTGGTCTACTACGGAATGTTGGATCATCCGAAACAAAAGCAGCATCTGAGAGATGAACGTTGAAACTCGACCGTTGTGAATACTCGTCTAATCTTGGAACGAATGCTGATGGCGATAGTCGGAACGCCTCGCATGGCCATTATATAACCTTTTTTACGAGTTACGCCGAAAGTCGTCTGTTCGTAGACCGAAATTAACCCGCTTTCGGGGGAGCGGGGTCACCTTCGGAAAGGTCAGGGATTCGTGGAAAATAGCCGCGTTTAGATAATGGAGCATCTGGCGAACGTGCAGCTTGCAGTTTACGTTACGGCTACTGTTCTCGCCGGGGGAGCCGGCGAGGGCTGTTTGTTTGACAAATTTTTATTATTTCGCAGTGAACGCGGTATAGTTAACGCCTGCTGGTCGGAATTCGCGATATATTGCAACGTAATGCCTGTTGCTCGTGTTTTATTAAGTCTGCGATTGGCGATAAACGGTTAACAAAAAATGAATCGCGATTGTTTCGCGGGAAGAGCAGCTTTGTAGCGAACGAGGGTGCAAAACAACGTTATTTTAAGCCACGCTGTAAATAATTAGACGGCGAACCGAGAACGAAATTAGTGAAAGTGTGTCGTATAAAGATAATTCCAGGGATTTCACCGCGAGTGACAGTCGCGCGATGCGCGGCTTTAGAGGCGACTTCGCTAAGGAAAAATGTTGAAAACGACGGGACGAGCATTTTTCGACGATATATGTCTATTTATACAATGCGAGTTACGTAAACGCGTAACATTCTCGAAGTCGCCGTTTCAGCAAATGCTAGCGAGTCCCAGGCGGGGATTGGCCAATCGGCATCGAAAAACAAATCGGCGAAACTGTACACATTTTGTTGAAGAACCAAGGTGAGAAGATTAATTACCTCGAGCTGTTAAGGTGTCAATTCTGACCGTTGACAACGCCACGACTCTATCTTTACGAAATGCGCTCTGCAAACAAGCTCCCCTGTCAAAATAAGACAATGAATAAAAAGTCCATGTCGGCAAACACGATTATTTACATCGCATTCGTTATGGACTCCGGTACGAATTTTTTCGAATAATCGCTGCTTACCAGCAATGTTTTAAACGAAATATTTGAAAAATAGATTTGTGAAAATCGCGTTAAAGATAACGCCGGTGATTAATCAATCTGCGCCTCAAGGCTGGCATTCCGAATGAAATGAAACATTTGATTATACTTGGTTTCCCGCACGTTTCGTAACGGCCACTGCATCGGCGAAACAAGAAGCTCGCTGAAGCGGTTTCACCGGAGTGGAAAATTCGTCGTAATTTTTGGTGCAGTTTCAAAAGTGATGTCATCCGGAAGTGAGTCAACCCAGCCTTGCAGGATATCTGTGCAAGAGTAAAATTTATCCGTGGTGAAACGCGGCGGATCAGCGACCTGTTTATTTTTGCAGCAATGCCAGGGTGAACGCTCGGCAGTATGTTTATCTTCGGCCGCACCTATCGACACCCCGGTCGTAGGCTTTTTTCTTTGTTCATGCCTTTTTATGGGACCTTGCGGACAACCCTTGAGTTGTCATACCCCCCTCTGCCCCTCGAAAAAATCGTCCGATCTGGCGAACCGATCGGACTAATCGAACCGATCGTTGAATCAGCCTGAATGAGATCACGCGAGCGAGTGCCAGGCATTAGGTGCATCCCGCTTCGAGAGCATTAATCATCTTATTTCAAGATCGGAGTTGGCATGATGCGCTAAACGGAAAAGGCCTTCTTGAAATGATCAACAACGCCTAAATTTAGCTAGCGTCTAATTTTGATCACTTTTCGCTCAAAATCTGACAAACCCGACCAGCACCGCCGTTCATTCATGTCCCGTAATCGTAGCTAACGAGTAGCTGAAAAATTCCCGTTTACATTCCAGCAGGTTTCGGATCGTCCAAAAGTATATGTTTTCTCCCTATTCCAATGTTTCTCTTTGATCAGGAAACGAGTCGGGTGTTCCGCCTTCAAACTGTGCGTTTTCTAGAGCGTGTCGGACTAGCCCGTAAACTTGTTTTCTTATGACACAAAATTTACCGTATCATTTAGCAATACATTAGCGAAATGAAAGATAACAATTTGCGCTGCCAAGGAAACACCGCTGACTCGAATTATCGTCAACTTGAATTACAAACGCAAGATAATCAGGAGGTTTAATACTCGATGATAATACCGTTTGTTATCACATTCAACAGAATTTCGAGAATCGAAATAACAGTGTTTTTCCACGCAGCTCAGATAAACGAGAATCATAAACTATTTTCATTCTGTAAGGCAAACACGCGCCCCTCGAACCTTGTATGTCCGCGGTAGTAGAATCGTCAGGTTCCTATCGAAAAAATGAGCAGACGAGTACCAAGTGCACTTTTTCCGCAGCGCTTCAGCGCCTACACTGTCGACTGTCCAACGCCGTCCGCTTTCTTAAAAATATCATTTTCCTCGGTTCACCGCTCGGTGACAATCGTCCACGCAAACCGAAAAGCGTGAATTCCCGTGGGCAGGGCGAGCGAGGTGGAGGAACGACAAAACGTCGCGGAGCGACTATATTTATGCTAGAGAGGCCGAGCGCAGGGTGGAGATGTAGGTCCATTAGCGATGTTTTGCGCGAGCAAGTTGTACGAGCGGGTATGCGACAGCTGTTCCTACGCAAACCTTGCGAGCGTCTGCCAAACGGAGGTGCAGCACGGGGCAACGGGCGGGGGGAGAGGAAGGAGGCACAGGGTGGTTGCCTACAAGTGGGAAGCGAGAAAAATGCGATAACGAGAGGTCGATGAGTCGCGCCGATCGGGATCGACGGTGCGGCGATTTGGGGCCGATAAGCGGTGCGTTCTTCGCTCGCAGCTGTTTTCATGGAGTTATGCAACACGCCATGGCGGCACGTAACGCGCAAAAAATGTCCGATCGCAATTACGCTTCACGGGGAAGTTAACGAGCAGATATAAATATTTTTCATACTTTTACATTCCCGATCGGCCGAGCCGATCGCGCGTGGAAAAAACCGGCGTTGACGTACACACGTTCGTTTCTGCGTGCGAATCGTTAATTAACAATTCTTTCGCCAAATCGATGCGCAACGTGAAACTGAACTTGGGAGATCGTGAATTTCGTGAGTTATTTTTCTCTCCTTTTCTTCGATACAAACCCGATATTACCAGATTTTTTGCTCTTATTTTCGACATTGTAAAACGATGTGGACGTAACGGATATAAATGAAGGAAGAAAACAAAAACTAAAACTGTAGTAGCGGCATCGACAGAATCACCGATTTAGCTGTGAATCGAAAAGGGTTTTATTCCTGTGGCGAGGTTGAAAAGTGATATTTTCACACCGTTTTCAAATTTGTCTCGAAGCACGCCTAATCGCCCGGATGGAAATAGAAACCGTGACGGTCGCTTATCTCCCTGGATGAAAAGCCAGCAGTGCGAGTCATAGTGCCATTAGCGAGCGATTATTTATGTCTCTGAACGATATATACACGTGCGTACATCATTATCCGACTGTGCGTGTAACTCACGGAGCGTCGAGCACGGGAGAAATGCCGATTGTAAAAATAAACCGAAATGCGCTCTTATGCCACTTCTCGCGCCGATTACAAATCGTTATCCATCGCGGCGATCGAGGCCGAGATCGAGTCGCCGATCGGTCGTGAAATATTCCCGAATGTAATTCGCGCGTATATGAAAAATTGCATCGTAATGATTCGCTTTCGGGTAATAATTAATCTCTTAACGTGATTAATAAACATCGGCTCGTTTAATGCTTTTTTCGGCAGAGTAAATCGACTAATAAAAGAATAAATGTGTCAATAATTTTGTCGCTTATAACGTAAATCTACTTTCTACATACTGGTTCTGCTACTCGCCACTCTTCCTCCCCCCCCATTATCCGCAAGCGCGGACGGTGATTAACGGAAGAATCAAATTCGCATATCGGCGGCATTGCACCCGCGTAAAAGTGCCAATAAATCACGTGGCCCTCGTGCAACCGGGCCGTAATTACTTTACGAAATAACGCACCGTAACCACCAGCCTTACGTACTGTAATTGGATGCATTCTGATCGAAAGAGTAGCCAGTCATAATTCAAAAGAGAGAAAAATAAACGTGGCCGGTGAAGAATGACGGCGAAAAAAAGAAGTAGGGTGACGCAGCTTTGGCACTTCCGCCGCTGTTGCTCTACTAATTCGCTACTGTAATTTCCTTTAACTACGAATAATCGAGCCTTTCCTTCAAACCGTAAAAATATTTTTCTCAAAAGAAGGAAATCTCTATATTCCCAAGAGACCAATTTCTCAAAAAATCTTTTTACTGAAAAAAAGTGTTACTTTAGCTACGAAACGTATATATTAAAATAGATCGCTTTTTGTATCAACGATAGTACCGATCATGACCTTCCAAAACGAGAGCTATTCGTGGAAGGAGACACGAACGTTCTGTACGTTTAGTATCAGTGGGAAAAACTCACGTAAAAAATAGCACGTGCGGCTAAACTCGTAAATCGAGGGAGTAATATGGTTACCTTAGTCACACGTTACGATCTTAGTCTTGTTACAAAGTATACTCTTAAACGTAATGCCGGGCAGAGGAAAAAGTTGTTTAATTTACAACACTCGCGGTAAATTTAGTTGTGCTCTTCATCTCTCAAGCAAACGTAGCTGCAAAAAGTATAAACGCGTTTAACGTGTTCGAGGTGTCGGGATTCGCAGGGTTCGCGTATCGAGGTTTACGCAGGAGCTGCGCTTACCGCATATGTTGCGAATTCATCCGCACGTGGTTACCGTTACCGAAAGTTACGACCGCTCCATGTTACGTAACATTGACAACAATGCCGTTCACAGTAAATCAAACGTGCGTCAGAGTTCTCTGAAGAAAGGGACATAATTCCCCTAAACTGCAGATAACATCGGCACAGGAAGAAAATGGCGAGGGTACGGCGCGCGTTAATAATGACATTTTTCTCGATACACGTTGTATTACAACATCGGCTCTTTTGGTTGGCAGGTTCGCGTAAATGCACGTAATTTGCCTACTTGCGGCGTACACGACTGGCTACGCGGTGACGGTGTGAGCGACGCATAATACAGACGTGTCGCGCGACGAGGACTCGTAGGTGTGAGGCGATGTCGTCCGCTTGGACGGCTGCCAGATTTTCGCGATGCTCGCCCACGCAATGCGCATACCATACCAATATATAATCGAAGCCGGCTCGTAGCGAGATACGACCGGAGATGCGAAATCTGTCGCTGCAGCAGCCCCGGCTCTTCAACCCTGCCCACGAGTCCGTGACTCGCCGACCCCGTCGTCGCGTTTCCAACACTTCGTAAAAATGCCAGTGGCGGAATAATAACCGCGGAATGGCGGAATCCGAGATTTTGCCACTAGAAATATTCCTACACCTCTTTTTTCTGCCTTTTCCCCAAACTATCGACGCGTATGCGGTTTCGCGTACATGTTAATAATCCGCTTTCGTATTTTCCTAACCGAAATAGAAAACCGACGTGTTCAAATCTCGCGATAAATAACGGCCTGACATCGGTGTAGGTAAGTCATTTGTTTCGAGCTTAAAATCACGGCCAGTGTGCTACACTGTTGATTCAGGCACGCTTTTTGCCGCGCAAGAATGTCGGATCGATTTTTCATCGGCCGGTTAACACGCCGTTACACTTTCGGCGATGTACGAATCGCTCGCCGCCGATTGCGAAAAAATCCCAGCTTCGGGAGCACCGATGTCGCAATGAGACTTTGCAACACCTCGTTTTCCGCCATGAATTTCCGACGATGTTACCCGCAGAGGAAGTCATCGATACGGAATGTAACTGCGATCGGTTCGCGGCAGTCGGTGAGGTCTCGAGTTTGCAGCGGGCTGCATCGGTTTAAAATTAGATTTTGTTTTTCATCGACAGCTGTTGAGCTTTATGTTTACGAGCCGCACCTACGAATCGGTTTTATATTCTGTCGCCGCGGCGATCCGGCCGAGGAGCGCGACTAATGCCCATGTTTTCAAAATACGGAAATCATTGTAATAGCGCGAGTTATGGATTAACGACACGCTTCGCTGCCCGAGCACGCGTCTGTCGCACGGAAAGTCCGCTTTGCGTTGTTCGCAACACGCGCATATTTCGCGATGGAATTCGCATAAATGAGACACAAGAGAGTTTTGGGGGCAGAGGAGAGAGACCGAGGGAGGGGGGAACGCGGGTGGAAATAAAGAAAATAATTGTCCGCGTGAAAGTAACGATTAATCGCGGCGATTTAATCCGGAGATGCGAGGGAGCGGATGCTCGTAAGAGGAAGACAATTTTAGATCGAGATTTATGCGAATCGTCGCAGCCGCGATTCTTTTCTCTCTCTCTCACTCAGTCTACTCCTCTCTCTATCTTTCTCCTTCTGAATTCACCATCTCTCTCCGCCGACCGGACCGTCCAATCGACACCACTTTTTTTTCGTCCATTGTTATTAAACCGTTACGTTATTTCGTCCGTTGCAGAAATATCGAGGGATCGGAGGAAATATAAAAAGAGTGACGAAATCGCGCAGCCGGCGATGCCTTACGTAACCAGTGATATAAACCGTAGGTGAGAGCAAAGGAGAAAATAATCGTCCGTCTCGTTTTATTCTCGAGCGGTTTAACGTTACCGCAGGAAGACTTTAGGAGACGTTTTATCATAAACGTGATATACAGCGAATTATACGTGTTATTTCGTAGCTGATGTTACGAGGCTGACAAAAAGGCGTCGTATTTAAAAAAGTAGTGACCAAACGACCTGCTGGCTGACTAATGCCGAGTGTATTTTCGAGTATCGCGACTTCTTCGCTTTTTTTTTTAATTCTCGAAAAGTGTTCCGCCCGCAATATTTATGTCACGCGCGATTAAAACCTTTATCACCGGCAACTCGTTTCTATGAGATAAAACGTGAAGCGCGTTGCGGGCGACTGACGCTATTGACATCCGGACCTTTTCACTGGAACATGCGATGCCGAATAATATTTGTAAACATTTGTAAAAATAAGATATATAAGATCATATACAAGATCACTCGAGCACAATTGACGCGTAATTAGTTCCTAAAGCATACATTTAGCCGGTGACTTCCTCGGTCGTTCGAGCAAACATCGCTGCTCGACGTTCGGGAAATAGGCTTGGCCGAGTAACGCTAGTGAAAAAGTGAGAGAGTGAGAGGGAGAAAGAAAGGTGGACAGAGAGAGAAAGAAGAAACCGAGGTGCATCTATGCGCGTTAATGGCTTTTCGCGCGTAACCTTTATACCACTCAATAATCGATCACGAAGAGCGAGTCAATCTGTCCGAACGGCCGATCGCTTCAAGAGCGAAAGCAAAAAACATGTTTGAAACTGAGTCAAGGTAAATTGACTGCCAGGGATTTAAAAGATGACACGAGTTGGTCGATGGTACTATGAGAAATGTGTTTCCGTATGGTCGAGAAAAGTATCATTTGTGTCTACTTCGCTGTTGTTCTATGAAAGGAAAACTGGGTTAATATTTTTCATAGAAATTCTCGCTGAAACAATCACTTTTACATATGTGACGTCCATTTGAATAAACCGTTGAAAATAACACTTCGCGTTAAATCAAAAACGACCCTTTTAATCAAAAGTATAAAAATTCCAAGAATCATCGAATTCTAGTTGTCGTTTCTTCCGTATCTCACATACATTGTGACAACTCACTCTCTTACATATGAAGTACATTTACAGAAGATATTCAGAGTTGTTGTAGAATCGGAATAAAACACAATTTTTAAGCAAACGATTCACAACTCGGAGAAGCAACGAATCGTAGACCAAACGGAAGTCTAGCTCTTCGCTCGTGCGGAGACAGAATCTTCCGCCATTACCGAGGCGATGATTCCCCGGATGAGGGATTCTCAGTGTTGCAAGATAAGAGGGTGAATAACCCAGGGATAAAAATACAGTGCAGCATGCGTGTGTGCAGGGGCGACGTCGTCGACGTTAGTTTGGACGTGGTTGCCATCCGATTGGAATGCGCTCTATGCATCGACGGCAGGTCCGTCCAAAGCCGCGTCCAAGTGTCGAGGAACGAATGACCCAGAGATAAAACGGCCTGCCTCGTTCCTAATTAAGATTGACTTTTCATCGAAAGTGCTGTCCCACTTTCACCCGATTACCAAACGCTAGTCATCCTTCTATCAATGATTCGCAAAAGGGTTGCCTTCCGCGACGCGCGCCAGCCTGCCGATGATTCGCCGAATCGATACGCCTTGAGATCGAGAGACTCGTTTCGAAGCGTCCGACAAAAAGGCAGGCTTTCACTCGCGATACTTACGTGAGTGCGATCTTTGTTCGATCGCTGAGATCTAACGGTTTATGATAGTCGAAAATCGTGTCGCTCGAATTGACACGATATAGACAATATATACATATATACAACATGTCTATACATATATATATACGATTACCAAACACAGTGAAGTAAACATTCAAGAAAAAAACCAAACGGGAATATGCAGGGAGGAGGATTAGTGCAGACATTTTATTAGTGGACGATTATGTTAGTGTACACCACAGCAACACGGTCACAACGTTAGAAGAGCCTTTGGAGCGTCGTCGGTGTTAGGAAAGTGCTGATGAGTCGGCGAAAAAGTCGTACCGTCACAGTGTTTACAGCGCTTCGCCCTGGGCTCAGGCATTCTGCGTAAACCTCGTGGCACCTCACCGCTGTTCCATCGTCGTGTCCACAGCCCCAAAACGTCCCGCGCACGGGAGCTCACTCCTCGATCGCACAAGTCGCGCTCGACGCCGGTCTTCGATCCTGGCTGAGACCCGGAGGTCGTACAACAGTATCATATCAGTGTGTACTATCCTGGACGCGGAACACTCGAACAACCCCGCGTTAATTCGCGTGGCGTCGATCTCTCCGACGATCTAGACGCTTCCCTGTTACGGTTAATTCCACCATTGCCGTACCTCGCGCCGTTCACCGCCGTTGCCTCTCGTCGTGGTCGCGAGCACCTGGCATTCCACCGGCTTGTAACACGGTAGGCGTGGTATGCGAGCAACGACAACGGTCCTCTTCACCGGCGTACGCGAGGAATGCGGCTGCTCCGGCCGTTGGAATGATAAGTCATATCCTGGTCGATCGGACGAGCCACCGATGACGGGTCGCTCCGGAGTTCGCTAGTCCTCTCGCCCTCGAGTAATCTCCGCTACTCTCGCGCACACACTCTCACACACACTTTCTCACGCGCACAAACACTCTCGTCCCGCGCCTCGCGTGTGGCCACGCGGACCATGGAAAGGACTTCGGCGTCGGTCCGCTGATCAGACTCGCGTCATCTTGTCTTGACTTGTCCGATGCGTCAAGGCCTGTAGGGAAAATCGGTTAGCGCGGTTCTGCCTAGCGTTTTCGACGGTATCCGCGTATACGTGGGTACGTGTTCGGGAACACCTCGTACGCGCGCCTGTTTCCCTCTTTACATGTCGAGTGACGGGAGAAGCGTCGTCGAGTTCGTCGCCGCGTGAGCGTTTCTCAGCCACGTCACATGCGCACTGACGGATGCTCGACGCCGGGACGCCTTCGTCGTCGGACGCGCTCGGGCCACCCTCTCGGCTCGCATCGGCGGTACCTGGCCCTCCGCCAAACACTGCCGCCGCTGCCGCAGCCACCGTAGCCCGATGTCATGCGCGTCGCGACGTTCCGAGCCTCCAGCCGACGGAACTACGCTACGCCTCTCCCCCCTGCCCCAGTTGCTCGTGGCACGTCGCGCGCATCATCCCGCTGCGAGTAACGAGCTGCTCTGCATTCACCGTACAAGATACACAGCCGATGCTTTCTTTCCTCGGCGCAAACGTCACCGAGGTATCTCGGTCGACGGTGACGCTCTCGAGTGCTCGATGACGGCCGTCCGTTTACTTACAACCGAAAACAAATTCCAACTCGACCGAAATGAACGACCAAGATAGAAAGTGGGGGGAGCCAGGGCTGATACGCGGAACGAAGTGTCACGCGAAGACGTTCAGTCCTGGGTTTATCCATACGCGTTTATCTATACGGCTTGACGTCACCGATGCATTACGGCGTCGCTAAAAGGGAACAGATGGACTTTATTGTGGTCATATAGCCGAGCGGAATTCGCGCGTATACGTGATCCAGTCAACTGTGGAAAACAGACGCCATTATTCCATGGAAACAGGCACGGCAGCCACCAGTAGGCCAGTACGAATTAGCGCCCGATTTAGACCAAAGAAAAATTACGATTTTGACGCGACCGTCATTGACGTAACCGGGCCCTCCGCGGCACACTATTCGCTGCGACGTCAAACTTTCTCTTCAATGAAAATAAACCGCCGACCACGCGAAATTGTGCACAAACAGATCAATCATTCCTCGATATTATGCCCCGTGAGAAATTTCTTAAAGATGTCGTGAAACGAAATAGCGGTTATAAAGTCGCCGTTTTTTAACATCTCCCGGACTTTCCAGCATTTGCCGTTTTCCACTTGTGTCACGTGTTTATGGAGAGCCACCCGAACAGTCTGATATCTGACAAATTTGACATCTACCCGCGAATTCGAATACGATATTCGCGTATTTCTTGGCTTAGTTTTTTTGTTGAATGAAAATGATTCTTGTTTTTCATCGAAAGCAAAGAATTGTCGTCAGTTTCTATTTCTTATTATCACATCATTTATTAAGATTAAGTTTTGTTGACATTGATTACTAAATTGTTCTATACATTTCACGTTTTTCCAGATTTCCAGTGGAGATCGCAATGAGAGAAAATGAGGAGTCGACGCAGGAGGAGCCAAGCGACGGAGCTTGACCCAATTAAGGGGAAAAAGACACGCGTAAATCACAAGGAGGAGAAAGTGATGACGAGAGATAAGATGAGAACAGCGGAGGCAAGTCCGAAAGCATCGTGAGGATCGCGCTTGTCGTGTTGCCGAAGACACGCTTTATCTCTCCCTTCCTTTCTGCGAAGTGGACACGGCGTAAGGTGCGAAATCAGGTCCGGTTTACGCGAAAACGTGCCGCGCTGACGGCGCCGTGATAAAAGTCGCCGAAATGCCGTACGTCGAGCCTGCGGGTTTTCTCCGTTGATTAATAGCCAAAATGGACACAACGCTATCTAAACGTAAGAACTGAAGGATGAGAAATGCGCGCTGAATGAAAGAAGAATCGGTGAGGAAAGAAATGGAAAAAAAGAGAACGTGGTGAAGAAAGAAGAGAATGTACAAAAAGAGTAAACCTTAAAAAAGAGAGACAACCTTGAAAAAGGAAAAAATGGGCAAGAAACACCGCGGCGATTCGGTACGACCAAAGAAATTGATCGGTTCCCACGCGAATCGCAAAGTTCGTGACCGTTCGTCTTGCTGCTATGACACGTTGTCACGCTATTTTACAAAATGACGAGACCGATAAGATCGGTGGTTTCGAATCCGCGCGATACTCGATTATCCATTGTTATCGACCTCGGTCGCAAAAGCCAAACGCCGTTAACAAAAGCGCCATTAACACGATGTTTCGCAAATAACATAGTACGGGTTCGCCTCAAATCGCATCAAAAACATTTGACATGTAAAAATAATGCAAGTGCATACGATCGCCGAATTACAGTACTTGCATAATCTCTTTACTTCAACAGCATCTTACACGAAATTTCATTACCTCATTTTCTAAGAATGAATTTGCATGACAAAGAGTGCAAAAAAAAAATGAAATTAAAAATCAGAAAAAAACAGTTTTACAAAAAGTCCAATGCGAGATGACGACCGTATCTCTTGATATTGAATTTCGAATAGGAGCGCAAAAAAAACTTGACGCTGCGCGCCATCCATCGGGAAACATGCGAATAACGTGTGGAACAGAGCGAACCATCTATCTGCAAAAATTGCAAGTTCATTTGCCGTTGGACGGAACTTCAACTTTGCTGTTGAGTTCAAATATATGTCACTATTGCGGTGTTTCCAACTGCAAGTGCCTATATTGTGCAAAAAGCTTCGTAATTGTGGGTACTGCAGGCATTCTGGAAAATTTCCTTATGACATTTCTCGGCATCAGTTAAATGTAGAAAGTTCATGTTGTTTTCTGTCCCAAAATTTACTGCCCCTGAACTTGCAAAATTTGCCAGAATCTTTCAAAAATCTATCGAAAATTCTAGAACTATTGCACACCTATCCACAAGTCTCATTTTTTTTCGATTGTCAAAAAGGGGGAGCTAACTTCACAAGGGTGAAAATTACGCTTACGCATCTCATAACGCGCGCTTTTGGTACCCTGACGAGAAAATGACTACGCCTCACCCCGTTCGCGACTTCATAAAAAATGTTCACGGTGCTCGAGAAAGATTGTGTTTACTGAAAGAAATGCTTTCCTCAAAACGGGATATTTATAACTTCAAAATACACGCACTCTTAATTATACTTTGGAATCAAACAACATTACAGAATATAATATACCGTACGATGCGCGGCGTTTTATGCAGGGAGACTATAGTCGCCCGTAGTAAGGAACGGGTTAAAGGGCAATTACGGTTTGTTGCATTTTAGCACCAAAGCGGATGGTAAACAATATCGCCGGTTTTCGTATATGGCGCGAAAAGCGGGGTGAGCGTGTGGGATTCATGTGGACGGTGTCGCGCGCAACTAGGTCATAATAGGGCCCGGCGAAACCGCAAGATCCCTTGTCCCTCGTCGTCCCGCCCAGCGCACATAAACGCGGCCGACGTTCTTGCGCCATTTCATTCTCGCTTTTTTCCATTCGCACGACGATGTTCGCGCGTCTAATGTGTCCTATAAAAATGGGGTGAGGTTCGAGGCGAAGATGGCAGAAATCGAGAAAAGAAACGGGGAGTAGGAGCTGCGTGAGGAATGGAGGGAGGGGGGAGGAGAAGAGGCCGAGCAAAAATACAGCGGCTCGCGGCCGCAGGAAGCACTGAATCAAAGCGACAGCTGGCGCGTAAGAAAGCGGCAGAACGCGTGCGCGATCATTTGATATCGCGCCCTTTCTCTCCACCCTCGATTTCCTGCCAATTCGCGAAACGGACGTTCCACACCCCCCTCCTCCCCATCGCCCAACGTGCATTCTCATTTCCGCGAAAACGGCGTTTTCGCGCCTTGCCATCTCTTGATGCGGCGGTGGCGGCGGTTGGGCAAAAGGTGTTGGCCG